>WOGR01000997.1:0-11776 GCA_015342045.1 Leptinotarsa lineolata
CATTTTATCAACATGGCGGTAGTGTGGAGCAATGATACTATAATGAAATTTATTGAATTATTTCAATCAAAAACAGTATTGTGGGATTCTTCGATGAAAGAATACAAAGAAAAATGATGCATGGAACGAAATTTCTAAAATTTTAATGATACCAAAACAAGAAGTAGAGTCAAAAATGCATGTATTGCGTACGCAGTTTGCGAGGGAAAAGATACGCAGAACACAACAACACTACTTCCTCCGGTAACATTTCGAAGCTGACTGGCTTGTAGATGGAAAACGGTGGCCAAAACATTGTTGCCATCAACATTATGTTGAAGAAAGGTAGTTGTTTAGCAACAGTTGAGCAACAAAAGTTTACAGTGAATACGTAGCTTAACTGTTATTGAGTACAACAATCTTATATTTATACCATTTTCATATGTATACTTTCAGCAGCCATGAATATGGTTCAATAAAAAAAAAGAAACGTCGAGTTCCATTGAAATACTTTTGATTTACCATTGACCTTCTCTTTTCCAGTAAGTACATCCTTAAAAAGTGAAATTGGGTCACAGAAACATCAAGGAATACTATTATTAATGTAGTATTTTTCTATATTATCATCTTGTACAAATTCGTTTTAGAATGCCTTCTGAAAATATCCAAGTTTTATCAACATATATATGAAGGAAAATCCTCGATGGTATTTTGCTAAAAAATTCTATTGTCTCATGTACAACTGTGCCTTTTTCTCACAAATCCTTTCTGTTATCTTTTTGTTCATTTTGAAGCCTATATTCTTCAATATCTTGCATAAACTATTTCCACTAACTTATTTTATTTCTTTTCGCTCAACTTCAAGAAGGATGTTATCCAAAGTATTTGTTAGAGTTCCTCAATTCATATATCCATATTGTATTTTGTATTGCAAATTACGAAATTAACTACTTTCTGTAAATGTAAGAACTTTGGATGAGCACTATTTTGGTTCTCTTTCAAACCCGTCACTGTTGTTGAGTTTTTCCAAACGTTTTAATTTGAATTGGCTCATTCCAGAAGCTTCAAAATTTACTGAAACTTGTTTTAAATGTCTTAGAATGTATTACATTACAGTATTCTCAATATTAATTGAAATTATCTTAATGTTATCATTACCAAGTGATTGTCTTCGGAATCATATCAGATCTGCTTCAGGTAGTACTTTATTCGATTATATAAACCCTATTTATTCGACTTGAGTTTTATTGAAACCAGAAGAAAATTACCGCCGTTCTGAACTTTAAGCCTCTTATGGTATCTCTTTAACGAAATGGTGTCTTGTAGTGGTGTCAAGATTAATCACGTGTTACTGACACCGAGATATTTGTGGTTCGTCTCGAATTACGCGTCTCGAAATGAAAGTGATATTAATGTGAACTTGCAGATGCAGTTTCTACGGCCGATTGTATGAACACAGAGTTTCTCAGTAAGAAATGCTTGAATATTAGTCATTTGTTTTTACAGCATTCAAATACTATTATATAGGCATATGTAGGCCATTATATTAATTTAGGTTCTTTTATTCAAAATTTATTTGCTAATTTACCAATAATAAGCGGTATCCGCATATCCATATTTCAACCAATAAATTTCGCAAATTGAAGAAGAATACGTCTAATCTCACTTAATACGGGCATATCCTGGGCCATAGTTGCACGAATATTACGCTGATGATTGTTCCACCTTTACAATGCCAACCTTGTACAAGCTCATCTACCATAAGACTATCAAGAAACAGTAATATTTTGTAGAGAATAAACTTCCTGAGAACGTTTTTCCATGACATACTCCAAGAAGTTATTGTATTATTTATATGACATATTCCAAGAAGTTATTGTATTATTTATATGCATTAATTCATTGAAATGAATGACTTTTTCTATTTAGTCAATGATTAATTACCCGAGGTTACGTATAAACTGATTACCAATTCGAACATTACGAAACAAGCTATTGTAGAGGGAAACACGTGTTGCGGTTTTGTACACTCAATGAAAAACTTACAATAAAAATAAAGTGTTACACAAATATGCTACCTGGAAGATTAGACAGACAGAAGTATTTGCGATTTTTGACAAACAATCTGCCTTCAAACTTGTATAGAAAAATGTTAATTGTTGCTCCACCACATTTTGTCCGCCAAGTTCGGCAATTTTTAATAGATACTTTTTAAGAAAGATGGATAGGAATGGGTAGACCAAAATCTTGGCCACCACTGTTCCTGAATCTGAGCCTTCTTGATTTTTTCTTTGGGGATACATGAAATAACGTACCGAAATGTAATAATGTAATGAACAAGGATTACTTGAACACATTCATCATATGGTGCACGAAATTTGAAATAATCTGCCAGCAATGTAAAATCTCCAATAAAATTTTATTCGATGCTGCAGGCTATGTATTAGAGCTGGAGAAATGTATTTTGAGCATTCATGGTAATAATTTTTTAAAAATTGTATTTCGTATTTTTATTCTTTCAATCTTATTAATAGTGAAGTATTCTCATCAAATTAACATATTTTATAGTTATAGCCTAATTAAATATTGCAGATTGAAAATAAAATATTATTTCGTCCATTTTTTGATAATATTTCAATGTTTTTTTTAATAGAAACAGCCAAAGTGGAATTAACACTAATTATCATTTCAGCTTCTATCACTTCTCAGTGAAATGAACATAAATCTTCCGATAGTCCACATGAATATCTCTGTACAATTTCCTCACAATAATGACTGAACATTAAACAAAATATCAGTTCACAAGAAAAATGATATGAGGTAATATATGTTTTGATAATCGTAATTGACCGTAGAGCGATCTGCATCGAGAACAGCAATCATCGAAGTAATTTAATATATCAGCAATAATTGGGCCACAAAAAGTGTGTTGATTGGAGCAAAGTAGTTATAGAAAGTGTCAACGGCGTATTATTTGTTCTGAGAGCGGAATGCTAAAAGCATTCTTCGGCTTCTGAAACCAACCGAGATTCGGACAACGTGACTGGCATCTCGGCTCTCATACATTTCAATCATCTGCTCAAGATTGTCATTTCGTGGCGCTGCGCTGTCTCTTTCTTTGACGTTCTCGCGGAGTCAAGGGCAACCTTCTGGAAATACACCTCTGAGGGATAATGGACTGAATCATCCGGAAGTTGTTAGCAAATATCGAAATATAATAGTTGTTTTTGTTCTTGAAATATTATCTTTCATTCATCTAATGAAAATTTAAGAACTGGGATACTTATCTGCATACTAGTTACTAAAACGATGGGAATAATAAATTTTAATATTTGTTCTCTTCACAGTGTCTCTTTGTACACACTAAAGCGTCCAAGTAACCTTCTCGGTTCAAACTTGTTGAAATGGGTGTCATGTATAAAACATGGGAGAAAAACATGGGAGAATCGGACAAGTCAGACGGCTCCCAAGCAGTAGAATAAAACACGTTTCCTCAGCTATGTTAGTACTTGTTAAAGAAAGACACTTTTCCTTACGAAGGCACCATCTATAATCTATGGGATCCACAGAAAAATGAAATCTTGCATGTTGAAAATAAATATGGGTCCGAAGGCTGTCTACTGCAAAGCCTATCTTTGAAATCGACATTCGTAGTAGGAGAAATCGAACACAGGTTACATTGTTTCGAATCGCCATAGATACCATCAGTGGTGCTAGACTAAAACACTATCTATCACTTTAGATATCCTCTTATGAAGACGCCATCTAGGATATCGACAAAAAACTCAAATATTGCTTATTTATGATTAACAATGATCTTCACGGTAGTCTGTTTCAAAACCAAGGTCCGAACATCGACCGTAGAATGAGAAATAGCTCTGGTCCATCTGGAATTAGTAGTAGTTGTGAACCCTCAAAAGAATACTATTCGTAAAAAGTTAGTTATATGTTTTCCCACGGTTGGTTAGTCTCCAGATGAAGTTTTGTATGAGAAATGCATTATTAACGCTTTGGAAAAAAAACTTGGAATTTCTTCTTTGAATAATTTTAATAACAATTTCTTTTGAATACCAAAATGTCTAGAAAATTACTATTACTGACAATATGTCTATATTTGTGTTCCTTTATGACTTTTATCATATAAATCATGAATACAAAAAAATCTAACTACAATAATACACTTCACCCATATAATACATAAAACAATATTCGAAAATGAGATCATCAAAGATAAATATTCAATGTACCAGTGTAGGTTAACTGTGGGATTACTTTTGGTGAATACAATAAGGTTTTATACATTGTTAGATATAGTTGGTTGTTAAGAGTGTCTAGCTAACTTATGTTTGTTGTAAATAACACAGGAAGCCACCAGAATGTTTAGACTAGTGGAAGTGTGGAAGATCGACTAGTTGTATGAACAATAGTTTATGGTTCTCTGTTTTGGATTCATTCAACATTGTGTGCAATATTTCCTTGGGCCATAAAAAATTATTGATAGAGGTACGCCATAGTAATATGCAATATATAAGAATTTTATAAGGATTTTGTATTTATGTACTCAAGTCTAGCGTTTTTTAAAAGAAAGTACTCCCAAAAATTCATTCATTTCGACTTTGTCGACATAGATTACGTTGCGTCGATTTCAGGTTAGAAACATAAAATATTAGTTAACATAAATTGAGATAAAGTTGAATTCCTGAAACCACTTATGCATTTTGTTAAAAGCATGTTGTTATTATTTTCGATTAGTCATTCTGATTCTGTGTGGGTGTTATTGAATACCTTGATAGATAATTGGGCACGTGTATAATGTACAGTGAAAATATCAGCAATATTAGATTTCTATGATTCTACTCTACTGCCCCTGTCATCGGTTTTCACTTTTCTATACTGCATACAGAACTTCTCAATTAGCCGTTCATGATTGATATAATCAAACACTCGATCAAGGTCTTTGAAATCCACTTCAAAATCTTCCCCTATTTCCTACATTGAAAAAATGTTACTCTCGCTTTGATGTCTATTTTTCACACTCAAAAATAACTTCAATATACGCATTACTTTCACATTACCATTGTTTTTTTTGTTCCAGGTGATATAACTACCAAAGATGTTTTAGACAGAGAAGCCAAACAACATCATGACTTGGTTGTCGAAGCCACGGACAAAGGCTCTCCTCCTAGAAGTTCAAGGGTTATCGTGAAAATCGTCGTCTTGGACGTTAACGACAATACCCCGGAAATCGTAGATCCCCAAGAAGATGTCATCAGTGTCCGAGAAGAACAGCCACCAGGTACCGAAGTTGTTCGCGTGAGAGCAATAGACGCTGACAACGGAAACAACGCTTCTCTCACATACTCGATCGTGAAAAATCATGATTCAGACGGACATGGTATCTTCGCCATAGATCCAGTTTCCGGCGTCATAAAAACCAGGATGGTTTTGGACCACGAAGAGAAAACCATCTATCGTCTTGCTGTGGCAGTTACGGACCGAGGAAAACCACCCAAGCAGAGCATTCGAATGCTGAGAGTCGAAGTATTGGATCTGAACGATAACAGACCTACATTCACGAGTTCAAGTTTGGCTTTCAGAGTTAACGAAGATGTTCCCGTTGGCTATGTAGTCGGATCCATCGCTCTCACGGAACCTGTTGATGAGAATGCTCTTACAGGTTCTGGAGGGTACGTAACCTACTCCTTGACGTCTTTGTCTACGGATACAATCGGGGATGCTTTTGACATCGATAGAAGTACAGGGTCTCTTGTGGTGGCAAGGCGGCTGGATAGAGAAACACAAAGTGAATATCGCTTGGAGGTAAGAGCTCTGGATACCAGCGCCATGAACAACCCTCAGAGTAGCGCAGTCACAATCAGAGTAGACATTGCCGATGTAAATGATAACGCACCGAAATGGCCACAAGATCCCATAACCATCCCCATCAACGAGCACACCGAAATAGGTACTCCAGTCTTCAATTTTTCAGCTTCAGATGCAGACAGTGGAAGTAATAGTCAATTGAGGTATACCTTACAGAAACAACCCCACACGGCTAATATATTTTCCGTGGATTTGCTTACTGGAACACTTGTTTTACTTTCAAATCTGGATTTCGAGATGACTCAGGAGTACACCATTATCGTTAGTGCAACTGATCAGTCACAAAACATTTCTGAAAGGCTCAGCACTTCTGTAACTGGTCGAATAATTGTTACTGACTTCAATGACAACGCTCCAAAATTTGTGGTTCCCACTACCTCCACAGTACAAATAAGTGAGTCTACTAGCGTGGGGATGACCATTGCTCACATCATCGCCATCGATATGGATAGTGGAGACAATGGCAGAGTTACATACATAATTTCCAACGGGAATGACGCGGGTTTATTTTCGTTGGGGTATGACACAGGGACTTTAACTCTGGCGAAGCCTTTGCCTTCTAGTCATAAATCGTTTGTTCTAAATATTACCGCAAACGATCATGGAACACCTACGAAGCAAGCTACTATGCAACTGAAATTGGTTGTGCAGGGATCACTCAACAGTTCGTTGAAGTTCTTGGAGTCGCAGTACTTGGTTAGCGTTCCCGAAGACGTGTCTGTTGGAAGTATTGTTACCAAAGTTTCTGCGAGGTCCGGAATTATAAATGACAGTAAGTATACTTGAAACTCAAGTGTTTTGAAGCTACGAATTACACGTTATGTATTCAGTTTTCGGAACTCTGTCAGTTGGCTTAGATTTGTTTCGTACATCTGATGAGTTATGTAATCACGTTCTACATACATAAAATATTATGAACAAATTGCTTTAGCTAGCATACAAGTATCTCGCACATGTGCTTACACAATTTAAAATGTATTTTTGTGAAAATCATTCTTCGTAAGTTTCAATAGTTAAAAGTGAGCATGGATATTTCCAATTATGAAGATGCTATTTGTTAAATTAATATTCACTCTTATTCATTTTTATTGAGTTTCAAGTTTTCGAAGATATAATTAAAAATTTTGAGGTTAGAGAAAAAGTGAATGAAGTGTTGTTGCTGAAAAATTATCAACGTAAAACAATCAGTATTCTGCCACGTTTTTGCCGTGTGCCAACGAGTGGACACTGTCAGGTGTCTATTCAGACCTCGTGGGCAGCTACGGACATTTTGATCTTGATTCTGATTATTCGGCGTCATGTGAATATCCGTTAACACGTTCTATATAGGTTTTGCATGTATTTGTCGATTTTGCAGTCCCAGAGATGCGTACCATGCAGTTTCAATTTTTTCAGTATTCTTTGTTCGATTGCAGAATTTACTGTCAACACAAAGAAATATATGAAAAAACTGTGTCCGCGGGTGTTCTTTCAGTCCACATCAGCAAAATTACCTTCTGAGACCACATGTCTATCGTTGGTCATAGAAAAAATTAACGAAAAACATAATTTTCATTGGAAACCAACCGAAATAACCAGCTGAATAATCTAGAGAAAAAAGTCAACAAAAAAAAGCCAAAAATAAAAAACGGCCCCAGTAGTAAAGTTCGACATTGTTCACTGATAGACCTCGGCGTTAAACCTGTTGATAAATTATTTTCCATTGGTAGAACATTTCATGAAATTGTTTTTTGAAGGAGTGAGTAGTACGTAAATTTGAAAAAATTATACGAAAATCTCTATAAATTATTACTTACCAAACAACGTAACTTGTGACATCATTGATGTTTGTGAGTAGCTGACGCCATGCATGTTGATAGACGTGCATTCCCTCATGTTTTGAAAGTGAATGAATGGTCAATTCCTTGAAAATTAGAGAAAATATAGCATTTTCAAAGCGTGTCTGTTTTATTAAAATTATATTTTTGATTGTTTCAGTCAACATTCCTATTATAGAAATATGTTGAAAAAATTCTCGCCGAAAATTAGGTCTGGCCATCATAACTTTATATATACTCGTAGATAGCCCCATTTTGAAACCCCTAAAATGTCAAAGCTGACTAACTATATAGTTTATATTTATCAATGAGCTCTGTCTAAGAATAACATTGTTCCTTGTATTTTAACCGACAATTTTGAAATTTAACTGAATGTTTTTTCACAGATAACATAACATTTATCATACCACCAGCAATGACAGACGGTACTTTCGAAATTCTTTCCCCATCTGGTGAGGTGCTCACGAAGAAACCTTTAGACAGAGAAGAAGTCGAAGCATATGTTATACCAATCTACGTTTCAGATTGGACTAATTCTATGACTTTATTTGATACCACAACTTTGGTCATAAAAGTCACGGATGTCAATGACAATACTCCCAAATTCCAACCGGGATCCTGCTACCGACTTTTCGTTCCTGAAAACACTGAAACTGCTGTAATCCATACGGTAACAGCTGAAGACCTGGATGAAGGTCCCAATAGTGATGTTTACTACAGCATCACTAGTGGTAATAATGGAAACAAATTCAGCGTTGATCCCAAATCTGGAGATATAACTTCCAGGCCTCTGGATAGGGAAAGCCAGTCGCGATATTCACTGACGATCACTGCGCGGGATCGAGGAACACCAACGTTACAAAGTTCCTGCAATTTGAGTATTTATGTCGAAGACCAGAATGACAATGATCCAAAGTTTGATTTGTCGAAATATTCCACGACCATTTTGGAGGACGTGCCAATAGATACTTCCGTGTTAACAGTGCATGCATCCGATGCTGATCTGGGACCGAATGCTCGCATCATTTATTCTTTGGCCAACGAGAGCCATTGGTTATTTCGAGTGGATAATAAGACTGGACTCATTACTACTGCTGGGTGAGTTTTAAATGACTGAGCTAATCTATTAAATTATTTCACTTTTTCAATAGGCTTATATAATGTTTAATTCAAATACGTAAAAAAATTACACATAAATTATTGAGAGATTTATGAGAAAAAAGTTGCCTTAGACAACAACTTACGGGGGGCAGCTAAAATTGTACGGGATCAGTGAAGCTATTTGAAGCACCACTTCCAATTTGGTCAGTTTGTTTTATTTTCCTTTTTTTCACTTTCTTATATTGATAGTTTTTCGATAGTTATGCTTGAGAATCCATCTTCATATAAAACAATGTGAGAAACTTTCAAAGAAAGGAGAATAGCAATTCAGTTAAAAAATAATTGCTTTCTTTCTTTTTTCGGAATTTTTTTGTAAAAAGATGTAGAAGTAAAAAGTCAAAAACTTATCTCTCCTAAAAATATCTTCCTGTTCAATATACAAGAATTATAATTATTGAATAGTGAAAATTTTCACTTCTGAGGTATGCTGTTTATACAGATTTTGACCAGATTTGAGAGTGTCAGATAGGGTCAATTATATTTTAACAGACAAGGACAGAGACAATTAATTACATAATATATATTGATTTTAACTTTTTGTATTCACAGGTTATTCGACAGAGAGCGCCACAACCTCTACAACTTCCTAGTTGTTGCTACTGACAGCGGAAAATACAACGCCAGGTCTCAAAGTGTTCCCGTGACCGTAAAAATAATGGATGTTAACGACAACAATCCTGTTTTCATCAAATACCCTTTCAAAGAAAAAGTGACTCCTTACATCCAACCAGGCCAGATGATCCTCAAAGTTTCTGCCAACGACGCCGACGAAGGTACCAACGCTGAAATCGTGTACAGTATCTTGAATGATAATTCTTACGGAAAGTTCAGGATCAATCCAAATACAGGCATACTGACCACTACTCAATCCTTGGCCAGCAACAAAGGAAAAGTTTCGTACTTGAACATTCTAGCCACTGACAAGGGTAATCCTCCAAGAAGCTCAACCGGACTCATCGAAATCATGGTTGGGGACCTCCAAGAAGGTTCCCCATTACTCAGATTTCAGAACGATACCTACACGATAACCGTTAGCGAAAACGCGGAGCAGTTCCAAGATATTATACAGGTGGCAGCAGTGAGAACGGACGGCCGCCGTCAAAAAATCATCTACTCCATCGGCAGCGGTAATGAAGATAACATCTTCGTTATCAATTCCAGTAGTGGCATAATTCAAGTGCGAGATCCTAAGAACTTGGACTACGAGCTGCATAAGGAGATTGTTCTGGTAGTCGAGGCTAGAACCGAAGGGAACCCGAATCTTCATGGGTACTGTAACGTCATTATTCAAATTATCGATGAAAACGATAATTCGCCAAAATTCACTCAGCAGCAGTATTCAGCCAGTGTTTGGGAGGGCAATAAGAAGGGGGCGTTCGTACTGCAGGTGGTTGCTTTTGATGCTGATGAAGGATCCAATTCTAGGATACTCTATCATATTGTGGACGGGAACCACGATAATGCTTTCAAGATTGAGCCTGCTTTTAGTGGTACATTGAAGACTAATATTGTGTTGGACAGAGAAATTCGTGATTTGTACAGGTAAGAATTAGTTTCATAGCTCCACATCAAGAGAAATTGAGATTTACGTGAAGTTTTTGTGGAACCTGTTTATCGATCTTTATTGCTAATCATTGGTGAATATGATGGAAAGCTGATTGAAGAGATAGGGCATCTACTTAAAATAAACAACAAAGACCCTCATATTTCAGTTATATTCACGTGTAGCAGTAAAAACTTATTCTGATTCAGTAATACTTCCATTATTATGAGAGAAATAATTTTCACTGTTATTTCAGATTGACGGTGATAGCAACGGACGAAGGCATTCCCCAAATGACTGGCACAGCGAGAATCCGCATCAACGTCGTCGACGTCAATGATAACCAACCGACATTTCCACCACACAGTATCATTACCGTTAAAGAAGACACACCTGTAGGTACAGTCTTGACAGTAGTTACGGCGAATGATGTCGACACATATCCTCCTCTCACGTATGATTTTGCTGAGAAGAGCGACGTGGACGACTTGAAGTACTTCAGCATCGACAGGTACAGCGGAAAGGTCGTGCTTAAGAAGAGTCTGGACTTTGAATTGTGGCAGGAGTGTAAACTCGAAATAGTAGCCTCAGATACGGCTCATGTGGCACACACTACGCTCACCATAAAAGTTTTGGATGTTAACGATAATGCGCCGGTGTTTCTCCAGGCGTCATATGTGGCCAGTTTGCCAGGTTTGTCTTAAATTTTTATTAAATTTTATAGAAGTGGATCATTACTGGTATTCATGTCTCAAATGACTTCGAATGGCTTTTGGCTTTGAAAAGAGTATAAATTTGACTGCATGCATACAGAGAATATTTGAGTTGGCCTTTCTTATTTCCTTCTCTTATTTTGAATTTTCATTGGCTTTATTTTCGCTAATACATTCGTGATTTTTGGATTAATTTCAAATTTATTCTTTTTTTGTTTGTAAAACTTGAAAATCATATAGAAAATAGAAAGGCTGTATGTAATATTAGTCAAAACGTACCTGCGATGTCGAGGTATTTATTCACAGGTCTACAGCTTACACCTTTGTTATACAGTGCCTTCATTTCAAAACTTCCCACCCTTAGTACTTCGTTTAGCAGGCAGAATTTGCCGTAGGCAAAAACCACGTTAATTTAGATATCGAGGAAAAGTTTAAAATCAGTACCAGTGGTATTTTAGGTTGAACCCCCTTACCCCTAGCTACCCCCACTTAATAATTATATATAGCACTCCCTATCTTGTAACACATCATTTTAAAGATCTTAAAAATCCTCACTCAACCCCATTTAGAAAACTGAAATTGGTTAATCCGTTCTCGTAAAATAGGGCAAAAAGAAAATAATAAAAAGTAAAATAATAGCTATTGTAATTAAATAAATATACCATACTTTATTAGGTGTT
>WOGR01000998.1:0-21656 GCA_015342045.1 Leptinotarsa lineolata
TGATAATGATAATGATAATGATAATGATAATGATAATGATAATGATAATGATAATGATAATGATAATGATAATGATAATGATAATGATAATGATAATTATAATGATAATGGAAATATTGATAATGATGGAAATAATTATGATGATAAAGATGATGGATAGAGATGTGCAATAAGGTGTGAGATCAAAAGTACATATGCAATCTATAACAGGCAGAAATTTTTCAAAATTATTCGATACAAATATTTTTCTGTCTTTCTGTCTTGTGGAAACCTTGGAACCTGATCGTATCAAATATATCTTTCTCAGGCTGCTATCGTGACTTCTTCTCTTCAAGTTTTTCTATCGATTTTGATCCAAGAACTACTTGGGTTGGTCTTTCCAGAGGCATTCTATGAATGTGTCTCGACCATTCTGATTGCATTTCCTGCATAACCATCTCCAACACTTGCAGGTTTTATTGTATTGAGGTATTTCGAAAGTTTTTTCCGTTATGATGAGTCTACTTTTGACTGTAATATCTCAATGAATACCCATTCAATTCATTTGAAATTCCATTTGAATTCCGTTAGTATTTAAATTGAATGTTCGGGATTCGATGAAGTCGACAAAGGCCTGATTCTAACTGGTGACGGTTCTATTGGTGAGAAAGTTATTGAAATGCTTGAAAAGATGGTAGTCATTTGGCAAGATATCTAGAAAGTATGGTGTGAGGCAAAAAACTTCGACACTCAATTAGTTCAGTTTCCGGACAATGATTTATGAAACGTGCTGTCGGGTGTTGTCGTGGAGCTGAATTGAACCTCTTTTGTTGACCAGTGTTGGCTGCTGCGCAATCTCCGGTACATTTCGTCGATTTTCTCACCCTGCTGTGATGATTTGGCCTAACCTTGTTTTTATAGTGAATTTTCGCCTTTTGAAAATACCTAGGGCCATTTGATATCCAACCACTTTCCTGAACGTCTCCTGTTGTCGTCGAAGATCTATTTTTCATAACATGTGACGATCCGATCAACAAGAGATCTTTTTGATTGCGCAAAAGCAAAGAAGACCTTGAAACGTGACAATTTCTGTAGATCATTCAAATTTTCTAGCACCCACTTTTCAAACTCTTTGACCTTTCCAATACGTTTCAAATCATCAAAATCCGCATAGTAGGTGACGCCCAGTTCTTACGCTGTTCGACGCACCGTCATTCTTTGCCAGGGATTACTGAAGGTCGACCACTTGGGGGCTCATCTTCGAAGCTGAAATCTCTCGAACGAAATTTCGCATACCAACGAAAATTGATCAACAACATCATATAGTAATCAGCTGAAAATAGGCAGAAATCAAAATTTGGAAAAAAGAACAGCATCATTGCATAGAGTAGAAAATTTCCCTATCGATCAGTACATATGAAGACTCAGTAGAATAAGTATCAATTGACATATATACAGGAACACATGACATTATCACTGACAAAATTTTCGAAACAATCTGAAACATTGTATTTCTCATCATCTCTCATCTAGTTTTGTCTTTAAATTTTCCAAAGGAATTGCATATATGGAGCATCAATTCTGCGCTTTTTTTGTTGAAGTTCAGAATTTACTTCCATATACTAATGATGGTCTGACTATTTTTTCACCATTCTCTCAACCCATTTTTTGGTAATTTCATTTTTCCGAATAACCCTGATAGAGTTAAACAGTTTTCCTACCTTTATTATTCGGTTATTTATTTTTCTGCCCACATCACTTTCTATTATTGTCGTTAATACTTATAATATGCATTTTTTGTTCCTTTCATGTGTTTGCTGTGTTTTTGATTCAACAATTGTTTTAGTGTATTCATTTTCATGCTCATATATTTTTTAAGTACTGCATTTAATGCTTTGATGTTGTATGTATGTAGATTTTTCTCTGAAAAACTCTAGTATACCAGAGAAGTTTTGAATTGATCGTTACATTTTTTCTGTATTCCGTATATTTAATTTTTGATTAAAATACAAACGGTTTGTGTGATATATTGACCGAGTTTAAACATAAAACAGAAGTGAAACACTAACAATTAACGGACGTGTTGGATCTCTTTGCTAACTTCACAACTGAAAGTGATAAAAGTCGGCAATATACCGTGAAAAGGTGGGTCAGATAATCGTACCGAGTTGGTATAGCCAGAGAAAATTGCTGGAAACACTCAGCATCCGAGGGTTATTAATTGTTCAGAGTTTTATCAGTTCGAATAGGGTTTGCCAATAAAACAATCAATTTCAACCTGGGCATTATCGAAGTTTCCTTTCTGCCTCGGCGATAGCTGCATTAACATCAGTCAGTCTGAAACGGTGCCAGTAATTGAAAACAAGGAAATTATCGAGTCGAATTACTTTTAGACGTGAATGGTACTGGCATTGCATCCATGATCGTATTGCCTTCACTTCTTTGTAGCACGAGAGTTATCATTCTAATTACTTTTAGGTTTCGGAAAATGTATCATTCAATCATTCATCGGTATTTATTCGAGAATTTGCCTATATTTTCAGTTATAATTCACAATTTATGAGTGAATCTATTCGTTGTTTGATCTTTCATAAAAATTACAGAGCGTTTCTCAATAAGATATGAGTTTTCAAGTAGATTGTTAAAATGAGTAGTATAAACACACGAGGTCTGTTCAAAAAATAAGATGAATTTTCATGAAAAATAAGCTTCAGTCTAGTTTGTGAGTTGATAATATCCAAATGAAATCCATTTATACATTTCTTTCGATTTCAAATTCTTGTTCATCTTTAAACAGGGTGTTTCAAATTCGATTCTCACCACTGGGATCTCGGAAACTATTATAGATACGAAGATGGTTAAACGGGGCAAAGTTGCGTATTTACCTGACTAACAATATGCCGTTGACAAAGTTCTGAAATTCCAAGTATATCCGGAGATAACCGGAAAAAAATAGAAATGTTGAAAAATGGATTTTATTTTTTTCTGGCTTTACTTTTCGAAGGATTCAAAAATTTATTGCACTTCCACATTGCTACTTTTTTCCTGCTACATAATGATGTTTTCAGATTTGCTATCCGACGTTTCGTCAACCGGCCACCATCACCAACTTTATTTTTTGTTGAAGGCGCTACATTGGGTTCTTTCAGTTTTGAATAAAACCAGATTTTACCTTTTCAATGATGTTGTTTCATTTTTTTGAAAAATTGGAGATATTGAAAAGAAATAATTCTCATCATAATAGGCTTTGACGTTGATGTTTGTAAATTTGATTTCCAATTTTTTATACTCAATGATTTTTCGTTATTGTACAAGTCATTGAATTTTTGGCGAAAAATGGCTTTCACGAATGAAGTAAAAAAATATGATACAAATTCATTACAAATACGATAGAAACAGTGTAAGGACATCGGGAATGTATTTAAACCACATCGAACTATGTTCAAGTTATTGGATCAAAATCTCACCGAGTTTTGAAAGGCTGAGGAAAAAATACAATAACAAAATGTCATTGAGTGTAACAAATTGAAAGTCAAATTTAGAAACATCGAAGTCAAAGCCTATTATAATAAGAATTTTCTTTTCAATATCTCCAATTATTCTTTAAATAATGATAACTTATGATACATCATGGAAAAGGTAAAATCTGGTAAAATCTGGTTCTTGGTTCTATTCAAAACAGAAAGAATCCAATGTAGCACCCATAAACCCATAAGAACAATAAAGTTGATGACGGTGGCCGGAAGACGAAACGTCGAAAAGCAAATCTAAAAACATCATTATGTAGCAGGGAAAAAGTGTCGCTGTGGAAGTGCATTCGAATTTCGCATCCTTCGAAAAATGAAGCCAGAAAAAAATAAAAACCATTCTTCGAAATTTTCGTTTTTTCCGGATATCTCCGGATATACTGAGACTTTCAGCACTTTCTCAACGGCATATTGTCAGTCAGGTAAATGCGCAACTCTGTCCCAATTCAACCATTTTCGTATCTCTCATAGTTTCCGAGATCCCAATGGTGAGGATCGAATTTAAAACACGCAGCATATCATATCCAATATTTTGTTGACAAAACGTCAAATAGAAATAAAAAAACTTCAGTTCCAACAATCGTAATTTTGGTAATCTAAAACCATTCCGTCTAGTTTGTGAAAATAGTTGAAAATCAAATATACGACACAAATCAAATTCATTCTCAGAAAGTTTTTGATTTGTGAGGTAATTCCTGTGTTTATTGAGGTTTTCAGCCTCCAAATATCTTTGAGCATATTGGTATTGAATTTTCAAATGAAACATCCTGTAAGCTTGAACATTTTTGGATATCTGTGACATATCTAGATCAGACATTTTAACATTTCGAAAGTTTTCACACCTACTTCATTTCTCATGGTAACCTTCAATATTACATTTAGATAGCCATATGATCAAACGTAAACTAATCTAAACAGCTCAGACGATGTCAAAAAATTACAATCGCGAATGTTTCTGAGACTAGTATAAGACAAAGTGACAGAATTGTATTTTCATGGGAAAGAAAGTTTTTGGCTTTCTACTACTCCATCTTGATACAAAAATGTGGGAATCTTCCAAAGATTAAACACTCCCAATAAAATATAACCCCTTCAATCTAAACTGTATTTTTATGCTTATTATTTTTCAGATGACTATCATTTTTAACAAATTTTTTCTAAAAAATTGATTTTATGTCAAATTTAACGATACTACTTTATCAGCGACTGAATAAAATAAAACCATAAATTAAATATAACTGGGAAAAGAACTAGATAAGGGTTCAATAACACTTGTCAAATGTGTAATGAATAACAATGATGCATACTACTCTGTGGATATTTTTATCGAGTCTTCTTCAGAAAACAAAATACTCACTTAGATAATAACGATGAGCAGGCAATGGAAGTTTTCCAATTTCCGTTAAATTTCACTTGAAATTTTTATCGGAATAATATTCACACAGTGGCACAATAGATATTTGAAATATATTCAACCTTTGAGCAGCTTTCGCCACCAAGAACAACAACCCTCAGAAGTCGAAAACTTCTGCGAGTATTAACGAGCTCTTACCTTTGAATGGGCGATTCCTAGTAAGTTTTGGATGGAATTGGAAATCGATCGCTCAGAAGTCCGCTTCGAACTACCGTTTCACATAATCGATTGAATGAGTGGAATGAACTACCTGCGCTATCCGAGCGGATATCCGTGCCTCCAACTCATATTGAATAGTTACGAAAATGAAACGATAACGTGAAAAAGTTCCATATATCATTTCTCACTATTTTGGGAGTAATGAATCGATTTATCAATTCTGAGATTTCATTTGGAATATATTCGATACCCATCAACAATCGAACCATTGTGGTTAGGATGAGGATCTTCATGAAGTAAGGTGACAATTTAGTAATAAGAAGTTATGATCTTATATGTAACCTCCACTTCCATAATCTTGATTAACTAGTACATAACATCATCAGTGTCGTTGGAAGTATTAATTAAAAACATCCTCTATACTTGATTAGAAACATCATTGTATCCAGGAAAGAAAGGTTCTTGATTTCTACTTCTCCATCTTCAAATCAAAAAATGTGAGAATCTTCTAATGAAATGAAAAAAGCAATCAATTTCAAAAATGTTAATTCTATACAAAGATGTGTAGATCATGCGAATGAATGTGATTACGTATACTGTCATCCAATACGTAAGTAAATTAAACTCATCCGTGACAGAAGTCATAATATCATGAATGATTTAAGTATTTTTTTCTCATAATGTTTTCCAGATTTGTTACTGAAGAACCGATAAGGCTAGTATCATACGGCAAAATATCGGATGTCTACCAGTAAGAATGACAGTGTTCCATTTAAGAGAAATTTCACCTCTTCCATTCACTATATTGTGTAGCAATCTTGTGAATGATATCTGTTTCAATTCCGTAATGAATGTTTGGAATACGAATTGAATGGAAGGAAGTGTTTTTTGAAAAATTCAGTGTTCTTATAAAAGTATTTGCTTCGAAAGTAGAAAGTATTTTACTTTCTTGTTTGAGTCTGAAAGTTACTTCTTTGCATGAACTACACATATTTGTAGAGTTTACTTTTTTGAAACTGCTTGCTTCCTTCCTTTTTTTGGAAGATTCTGACATCTTTTGTATAAAAATTTTGTATAAAAGTAGGAAGCTAAGACATCTCTTTCCCGAAAATTAATCTCTGCTGAAAATATACCCTTTTCAAATTGAACATTATTATATATAGAATAGAATGATATACATTACACAAATGTTGAAAATTGGAACCATCTTTTGAAAAAGTGATGTACTGTCAATTAATTACAAACCAGGTATATCCTAGAAGTGTATTCTGAACTTGGATTGCAAGTAGAATGTGTCAGAAATAGGTCTGTTCACTAACCAGCTATCGTCCTCATATCAACAATAATTATGTAAATCTTTAAAAAACTTGTGTGAGGAGATCTTATGATAAGCAGTGACACCAATTTTTGCGGAGTAGGGATAAATCTTGTATTTTCAATAGCGGTTGATTCAATAAGTAGAACTAATGATTCACTCTGAATCAGGGTTTCTCAAAATTGTTTCACGTACTCCTATTAGACTTTCCAGATCACAACGAACCTCTTAAAAAACTGGACATTGATAGGCGTTTTATTGAAGAATAATACAAAAAGCAATGGAAACATGATTCTCGGGTCGAGCAAACTATTATTGGGTATTTTTTGGTTTTTAGAAAATTCTAAATAGTAGCACGGAGACAGGAATTGTGTCCGGTGTATGGCAATCGGCTCGTCCCCAATTACATAGCAAAAAGTGGTGTTATGTATCACCTCTTCATAGCGGCTCAGCCCTTCGAGGAATAAAAGGCCCGCTGTCACGTTTGGTTTCATGGTGCTATTTGCGAGTTCTTCTGAACATATCACAAACACACTGTGAGATTCTTCTTTGCACATTAATTCAATTCTCAAATAACTTTCGTCATATTTTTTCTGCTGATGAAATGTGTTTTTGAGATTTGCTCGTTTTCGCAAAATTATTGTTTGAAATTAAACTTTCATCTGAAGTAGATGCGATAGGACTCGACGTAGTTTATTCATTTTGTGGACTGGTAGACAAAGATTGATTTTCAGGACATTTGCCGCATGAAGAAACCGTTTTTGACCACTGATTCATATTCATAACGATTTCCCTTTGAAATCACTTGATCGCGTACCCTCTGTGACTCAATGGCGTACCCCCAGTGGTACGCGTACTACCCCACTTTGAAAAACCGTGCTCCTAACTAACTGGCCGACAAGAACTAATCAACTGTTAGGATGATTGTTCTTATGAATTCATGTTTCAGAACACTTTTCAAGGGCAATTTCAGTATACTTGAAAAAAAAATGTAATCCAAACATCAATTTGGATAGTGGATGATTTTGAATAGTTTATGATGAATAGTGGTTGTAAGATAAATGAATGAATGAATATAAATAATGACAAAAGAATAAATTTAAGCATCCGAAATGGATATTGGGTAAATAGTGTTACATTTCAAGTTATAATTAGGATAAATAAGTATGGTTATTATCCAAAAGTGTTGCTATATCGACATGTTTCAATTAGTACAAAATCGTTACTTGAATTGGTAGATGGTTAATAGTTCTAATGAAACACTTTTCATATGATATTTGATGACTATTTTCTTCTGCTTTCTCAAAATATTTTAAAATTCTTCATCCGGTTTATCTGAGTTACACTTTTCTGATTACTCTCTACGAGTAATATCTGTAGTAACTTTTGAAATGTAAGAAATGCACTGGAATAAAGCTCCACCAACTGGTGAAATCTTACAATTTCAGGTAAATTGCAGTTGAAATTAATCTTGTAATAATTTCTCAAGGAGTTTATGAACACATATGTCGTGTTTTGTGATTGCAGAACATTGCGAGAGGCTGGAAAGGAAATGAAGTAGTTATTGAACACTAGTGGAAATGTTTTTGAAATAATTACTAACGAAATACGACAAATTCCTCCAATGGATAATATTTTCATTCGGTCAGGAATACGGAGTGAGCTGATTCTTCTGATGACAAAATGTGAAATTTCACGTTGCAGTTGAACTTTTCAATACAGTTTCTCAAGATGTGTGATGGAATCGGCCGATTCTTACTGAAAATCCATAACGTATTCAAAAAAAACTTTTTGAATTGTTTTGAAATTGTTCGTTCCGTTAACCAGCTGACGAACGTCAACCCTCGGAAGTCGAAACTTGTGCGAGCAATGGATTAACGAGGCCTTACCTTTTAAAGTGCGATTACCCAGCACGGTGGCCCAGCGGGGAATCCAACCCCGGTCTTCCGCTTGAAAGGCGGAGAGTTTCAGTATGAAGTTTTTCAAAAATGCAACACGTATTTTGCTATACAGTAGCTTCTTCAGGCGTGTCTATACTTCTGAAGAAGCTATTATGAAGCGAAACACGTGTGCCGTTTTCGTAAAACTGTGTAGTGAAAATCACACAATGAAGCGATTCCTGAATAATGTAGTTCATGATATAATTGTTGAGGAAATGGAATGTTTGATCTAAAATGCGAACAACTGTTTCTAATAGTAGTGAAATAGTACGTATGATATCAAAAAAATACTGATGTTTCACGATCACGACTATAGATATTTTCCGAAAGCATATAAAACCCTGTTTGAATTTAAATGTTTCTTCCTCCGAAGGTAACGCATATACTCAGTCATATTCGATAGAAGTAAGCTTTGAAAATTTTTCCCAATATTTCCTATTTGTTTACTACAAACGAAATATACTGCAGCTATCGAAATGAAATATATCTGTGTTATCTAGGACTCATCCAACAGAAATATTTTGTACATAATATAAGAGTTCAATTGAAAAGATTGAAATTGCTATTTCAGAGCTCTCTGATTTGACTATTTCTATAAGTCGCAAAAAATGCAGCCTCATGGTGAAGTCAAAGTAGCTCCAGAGTAGATATTGGGTTTTTTGTCACATCTTCTCATGGCACTCACACAACAATCTTATTATTCATAGTGGTTTGTATAGGATCTTTATTGGATGTCTGTAGATTCCATCTGGACTTAATTTTGGTTATACGAATACTTTGAGATTCACCATCAAATAAAACATCTCGAGCTATATGCTACCTCTTTATTGATAGAGGTACCCTTTTCCGTTCAGGCGTTCTCTAAATAAACAATGTTCAGTGTGCAGTTCCGTAATTATTCTGAGCGATTGCTATTCTGTTCAAAGATTTCTTCGGCTCTCTTCTCACACAATCCTCTCATGAAATATTTTTCATGTGTTTTTCCAAGAACAAACTGTTACTCATTTACCCTAACATAATCAGACTTTTCACCAAGTATGCTTTTGGACATTTGTTCATCATCCACTCTTTACGGTTTATGATTTCAATCGTAAAATTAGTGTTGAAATCTCGAAGGTTTGGCTCCCTCGGTATCTTTGGAGAACGTCACTAATGTTGATTTGGATGGGCTTGGGTTCGACCCTAACACCTCAAAGTTTCTTTTCGTGATGTTTAGGGTCTGTTGCATGTCACGAAGACTAAATCATCGCATTGCCTCCCATCATTTCATATTTATCAATATCCGGAATATGTAGTAGCTCGTTCCGTGCAGAGTTTAATAACAAAACGAAAAAATTATTCGGAGTTCAGTCCTGTGTTGTCCACTTGAATGTTTTCTCGTTGGTCCTTCTTGTCCTCGATACCTGGATGATTTCTTTTAAGAACGAGTTCTGAATGCGATCTGAATATCAAACAAGGCAGTGTTTCTTTGTATAGTAATGTAGGGCTTCACGGCTGGCGTCAATGTTTTGATTGGCTTCCGGGACTTCGACCACGCTGCTGAAGATGACTGCTGCAGTTGCAGTTGAAACGTTTGGATATTATAACCCAAGAAGACCACGGCAAAACCCGGAACCCAATTAAAACAGTATTTCCATTTTTTCATATGTATGTTTCGATTTTTCCGTAATCGACACCAAACTATTTCCGTTGATATACCTGCATAACATGTTAGTAATAATGTAGGGATGAGATATTTTGTAAATTGGAATCTAAGTTTTTGTGATCATAGAACTTTTCATTTGGAATTTGAAGAATTCTCATTTTCATTCGCTGAGTATGAATTCAGTTTTCAAAGAGTTCGAAATTTTTTTCACAAAAACGTTGCAGACACAATCTTCGCTACATGCTAGAGAATGCTTGCGAAAGCGGCTTCGGTGAATGCACCCCAAGCATTGGGAAATTCGATCAGTCGTCATTTACCGAGCCGCCAATCGTTATTGAGTTATACTTCCATCAGGTTTCTACTCACGGTGGATGAAAGTTTTACGGATAAATATGGGAGTTTTTCTATCGAATTTTGCACGAAATTGGAAAAGCGTAACGAATGAAGTCGTTAGAGGTTTGAACAATAATATTGAAAGTCGCTGGAATGAGTGGTTGGAAAATCTCACTGCAAGACAGGAAAAGTTATTCAGTGATATAGGTACAGACTGGGGTGGAGTGAAATGAAGTCTTCGACAGTGGTATAAAGTAACGTTTCATAATTATATCACTGATATTCCACTATTATTTTTTCGAGCAGATTTGAGTCAAGCTTTTCAGCAACATTTTCCCAAATGGATACAGGTTCAAAAATAGTATTCCCAAGAAAACTAGCTCAAACAATAATTAAAACTAGGTATAACTTTATTTTTTGTATAGTATACTTCTGATAAAAAATTCAGTGAAATTTTGAAACATTTCATGCAAATGAAAAAATACAGGGTGCTTTGTGGAATCGAATTACGTATTCATATACTGGGTATTTTATTAAAAAAAAATATAATTTCGATTGGCTACGCTCGGCGGAAACACGCAGTATGCGAGAAAATAATTTTGAAAGATGTTTATAGGTATAACTGCGAAAAAAAAAATAAGCTATTCGAAAAATTGTTTTCCCTGATAGCAATGTTGACTCACCCTGTACAATGTAACTATAAAAAGATTGAAAAAATACATAAAAACGTCATTCAGGGGCGTTACACAATAAACCTAAAAATTTGATTGACTATCCGATAAAATTGTATGTAAAACTATCATTTCCTGGCAAAATTCTAAAACACCATATGATTAGTATAGTCGTACGCTTTCATTCTTCTGTGATGGAAGAAAATGTATCTAATCAAATTTTGAACTCTCACCTATTTTTCAATCCAGTCTTAGAAAAACAAACCTGGCTTATCTTCCAGCCAGCGTTTTCATAATTCAATATATATTTAAATCAACTTGGAAAATTCCAAGAGGGAACTGTAACGAAACCAAACAACCAAATGTAACTTAGCATAAATATAAATTTTCCTGGAGACATACCGGAAAGTTTTTCCAAAGTAAATGAGATTAAGCTCACGTCTCCGGGGATTGTTTTCACGGATAGATTAGAGTGAGTTTTCATTTTAACAGTAATAAATTCATCCGGTGGAAAGAAGCATCGGATGAAGAGTTGATGCGTTACAAAGTAATGACTGATTTTCTACTTGGATGCCTTCTTTTATATCTCTATCAGTATACAGGGTAAGAAAAGTCACAATTTTTTAAGAAAGAAAACTTCGAGAACTTCCAGAACTACTCCCATATATGTTAAAAGATTTTTTGTTATTTTCGAGTGATGAACTTTTGATGTTTCTTTGAGAATTTCCAGCTGGACCGACCAAAATATTTTTTAATTTTTTCGACATGAATTTTTCAGCTCTTCAAAATTACAGACAAAAATTCTCAGCGATATTGAAATATTCAAGTTCGATTGAGGCAAAACTTTGAATTGGAAATCGTCATTAAAATATGTGATGAAATCGGCCGATACTTGGATGAATGAATGAATGAAAATTCATAATTTTTCTAAAAATACTTCATCGTGAGATTTTACATGATCAGTTTAACAAAAACGCAACTCATGCAATGAATGGAATTATCTATAAGTTGATAACTATTTTCCACATTTGAAAAAAAATTCAGTAACGAAGAGTTATACAATTCAATTTGGTCATATAGTAAATGACTCAAATTCTGAAATATTTTTATTTCCAAGCATTCTGAAAGATTGAGTTTTAAACTTTTTCCTACCAAATGCAACAGGGCACAGTCGTGATTGAACTCATGTCCTTCTGCTAGAAGAGGGTTTGCAAATGTGGAATTGGTCTTTCCATTCAGGAAACCAATTCTATGCTCTTTAATTATTTAAGAAAATGTCCTCTCCGTTTGGATAATATAACGTTTTGGCCAAGAATAACAAGGCAACATATAATATACTCCTGATCTATCTGACATCAAATTTTCGTTTCTATGTTTCCAATAAATTTGCCTCAAGTATTATTTGTTCTGTGAGCCACGTGCAACACTTTTTTTTATAAAATAAAACGAGCAATATCTTAGGGTTCACCAAGATATATGAATGTCCCGTAACGCACCCTATGGTTTCTTGAAGTTGTGTAGACCTGGTCGTAGTTTTTTGGAGAGAATGAAGATAATTCATTGGATTATTGACCTTCATTTCAGGGATGAATTTTACTTACGGATGATTGGAATCAACATATTAGACAAACTTGCCTATTGCCTAGCTGTACCAGTGAAACAGACTTATATCATCTACGTATCGTATTGACATATTGACATCTAGTTATTGTCATATCTTGGTGAACCTGCCAATAATAATTCCCGTTTTTTAGAAAAGAAAGGCTTTAACGTAGTTCACAAAACGAATGATAATTTAAGCAAATTCATTAGAACCAATAAAGACAGAATTCGGAAAGGGTAGCTTATAATATCCTCCAAAGTACGATGGACATGGTTCACAGTTGGTGCCAGAGGGAGCAGATATCTGTCAATGCCAACAAAACTGTGATAATCCCTTTATCAGGAAAAGAAAATTGAATGAATTAATGCCACTTTTCTTTAATGGTGAGGTCAAGCCCTTTGGAACGGAGGTGAAATATTTTGGCATTTTCCTTGATGAAAAACTCACCTGGAATGCCCACTTGGAAAAAGGTTTACACAAATCCAAACCGTCTTTATGGACATGTCGAAGGATTCGAGGTAGAACGATTCAGGTGGAGCACTCTGGCTTACAGAGACAGGCTTGTTTGGCTATTTGCGGTGCCATCAGAACTACCACCTCTCCACATTTTTCTGGAGAGGGAGGCTAGATGGACTGCATACAGAGTTATGCATATCGCCAATTGCACAAAACGACTTAATGCAGAGTACACTATACTGCTGGTTGACAGTAGAAGTCGAAGCATTCTGGAAATGACCTCTGACTTTATGCCTCCAACTGTCAAGTACTAACTGCCTTATAAAGTACTTTTCCCGAGGATTCCAGAGGATTCTCCGGGAGAACGAAATATTGAGAGCAGATAGTTGTTGGTTCACAGATGGATCAAAAACACCTTCAGGCTCTGGTGCAGGTGTTTTCAGTTGTAGACCCAGGACAGAGATATCAACCTGCCCAGGAACCTATGCGACTCTATTCTCAGCGGAAATCTTTACTATTGAATTGTTTGCGGAGAGATTGGTAGAATCCAACCTCACACATAAGTCAATAAGAATGTTTTCGAACAGTCAAGCGGTGTTGAAAGCTCTAGGCTTCTATCGAGCAACGTCTAAATTGGTAGCGAATTGCCAAAAACGACTATCCCCAATAGGAAGACAACAAATTGTCTCTGGTCTGGATTCCTGGCCACACTGTCCTAGAAGGCAACGAGGCTGCTGACTCCCTTGCAAAGGAGGGTACAGCGAGTCACTTCATCGGACCAGAACCTGTCATTGGCATTGCTTTAGGCTTTGCCAAACAAGCATTGAACACCTGGATGCGAGAAGTTTCAAAGACTTCTGACAAAATCTTTCAGGATTGGCCCACTTCAAGACGTTCATTCACAAACAGTTGTTGAAAACAAACAGTTGTTGGACTTTAGTAGGGATGAACTACGATTTCTAACAGGCCAACTTATAGGTCACTGTCGTCTGAATCATCATATGCAGAGACTTGGACTGTCGGAAGACAGTGGGTGTCGCCTCTGTTTGGAATATGATGAAACAGCAGAGCACATACTTTGTGCCTGCCCGCCGTTTTTACAGTTTGGTAGAACCGCACTCTTACCATCTGACCTGAAAGATTACTCACCATGCAAACTAATCGGCTTCGTCAAGAAGTTGGGTTTATTCGGTCGTGTTTGAATAGGTGTGAGCCACAATAAACCCTCGTCAATTGCGGTGGAGGATCGAATAGACCCACTCATTTCTAACCTAACCTAACCTAAGACAGAACTTCACGTGTTGGATTGATCAGGAGTATATAAGTTGACATGTGATTCTGAAAAATTATATCGGACAAAAAAGAAGAACATAATTCCAAAGAATTAAAGAAGGTAGAAGTAGTTTCTTCACGATGATGACATTCGAAAGAGAAAAGTTTGAATCCTTAAGAAGCTATTATACAGCGAAACACGCGTTGCATTTTTGTAAAACTGTACAGTGGAAATCTCACAATGGAAAGAAAATCGTAGAAAAATGTTTCATAGTTCCTAGGTAATATCGAGAACTTTGAGGAACCCCGGATTTTCAAAATATCACAAACAAGTGTTATTCAATAGGCTACTATTTGCTGAAACAATCCTGTTTATTATATTGTATTGAAGTAAACATTTTCAGATGTACTAGGTATAGGTAGGTGTTTCAAATTTTCAAAGTGATATTTCTACCTGAAAAATGAATCTTTCTATGTTTTTACCACTTCATTTGTAACTATCGTTAGTGCAGTTTCGTCCTATGAAGACATTTAGAAACTTATACATCAAACTTAAAATGATCGATTATATTTCCGCCCTACACCACTGTAGGTAATAACAGAAGTACTTAACTCAATTGAGTACCTGAATTTTAATCTGTGGGTTAAATCTGTGGGTACATCAATTTGAAAACCGGTGAGTAAATTAGATCGATTTAATCATTCAGCAGGGTGCACCCGCAATGCTTATGCATATGAATTCCAAATAATTGAGTTTCCAACCTCTGCTTGCATAGTGCAAAATTTCCGTATCGTTTAGATTTGGGAACATTTGGTTGCATTCCAAGGAATGGTTTCCTTTCTCATTTTGTCATGATGATCTCTCACCTCGTAGTTAACGGCTTCATCCATCAATTTATATTTCTACCTAGTTTGTCATTCCCAAGTCAAATTTGGAAAACACCACATAGAATATAAACAGATATAACACAACTCTTCAATAGGATCTTTGCTGAACATTGAATTTTAGCATCAATGATAAATGAAACAATAAATACCAATTCAATTCAATCAATTCATTTGAAAAATATCGATTAATTCTGGCACTATGCAGATCACCATAGAAAAAAATATTCACAAAGTAGCTGGAATCAGTTCTACAATTTACATCTTGAAAGAATTGTACCGACAATATTCCCTTGGCAGAAGATGTTTCGATCCATTTCATGACTAAAATTAGTATATGCAGTACTGCGGAGGATCCTCAATCATTAAATAATCTAAAATCTAAATGAGAATGAACTCAAAAACAATAAATCTGCAATTTCTGCGTACGTCTAATTGAATAAAGACCAAAAATAGAACAAAGGTACAAAGAGATATAGAAGTTATGAAAATAGTGGACAATACAAGAAAAAATCAGACAATGATCAGTTTCAAAAACCCGGATTAGCGTTTCCAGAATTTACTAAACATGTTATACATCTCTCTTGACTATCAGATAAAAGGCCTGGTAGACCAGTCTTTATGCAGCCCGAACTCATATTTTTTTCAATATTCTAAATAGTTCCAAAACACAGCCCACTAGTTCTTAGGCAATCTCGAGAATCAACAACTTGAGAGAGAAATTTTATAAATGTTAAAGCGACAAGTTTCATTGAATTGATTGTTTCACACCGCCTTCCAAGATGATTTATAAATGAAATACGTTGAGCACGTACTTTTACAATGATGAAAAATGATAAATGAAAATTTTATATGTTTTTTACCACTTCTATTCGTAACTAAAGTTACTGCAGTTTCGTCCTATAAGGACAATTTCAATCTTTCACATTATACTTCTATAATGAGTTGAATAGCAAATATTGCAATCGATATGTATCATTCCGTTTCAATTTGAAAAACCGTTGGCATATGATTAGGCTGGAAATATACAGGGTGTCTCATTTGAAAAAATACATATTTTGAAATAAATTGAAAACTGGATGAAAACACCAATTCAAAGAAAAACTTGTTATCTTCAATAATAAAATAGTTAGCAATAGTGACGACTGAAGTTTTATCACACTGTATTGTTCTATGAAAAATTGTTAATTAGACTAACTCATTCGAATAACGGTTGAAATTGTGTTCACAGAAATATACAATGTGTGATAATCATTTTCCTCTCCACTTTTGATTTTTATCCCAAACCTGCTCAGACCTGCATTGTTTCAAATTCACCTAGGAACCAAAGAATAATAATGATACTTATAAAAAGTATATTACATTTTGAGATATTTCAGAATAAATTTTTTGGATATTTTACCATTTTGAAAAACTATTCGAATTTTTTTTTATAAATAATATATCTGAAAGCAATTGTAGTGCAGAGTACTATCAGTTTTTACGAAATCAAACTGTGTAGGTATCTCTGAACAAGAGTACTAGTTACTAATGTTTCTAACAGTTTTCAAAAAATTGAAGTTCTTTTCACCTGAATTACGTGTATGAATAACAAAATGAGCAATGGTGATATTTTATCGTCAAATAACTTCCTCCGTACCATTGAACGCCAATTTCAACAAATGACTGTGAATCAGTCACAAATATTTTTAGGATATACTTACAGTTCAAAGTTCTACAAACATTTTGACAATTTTTACCAACTCAACCTCGTTTCTAACGTGAATTTATTATTTTTGAACAAACTTTTTTTTCGTACTCATTCCATACACTGAAGAACATTAATATAAAGATTATGTTACAAAAACGGTACGTTCAGAATAAACGGGTGAAAAATATTTGGGCCAGTCTGATCGAAATTTTTTTGGAAATATTGATTGGAAATATTGAGAAACCTCAAACTCAGAAATTGTAATGAATCGCATATTACTCATTGATATTGATGGGTTTCAAGGTGTCAAATTGAAAAAAATTGCACCACTCCATTTTGTACTTCACGCAATAAAAGTTTGTGAGTGCGAGGTTCCAGTAGAAGGTAAGTTCGATATTAAAGTAGTAACTGATGAAAAATCACATCCTTCCTTTCATTTCCGTAACTACCAAGTTTCTGCAATGAGTAATGATCTCCATCACATTCAGAATTTCCTTACAGATTTGTTGAACAGTTCCACCCTTGTCTTCTTGCAAACTGCTATTCAAACTTCACAGTGACAATTATTATAATGACACCACCTCTCCTTTCATCTGAGTAACTCGAAAATTATTGTTATGTCATGCCTATTCGTTATATCTGTTAACTTGAAACGAAAATTGTCTTGTAGACATCATTAGCATATTAGTAGGGTTCCCATTGCCGTTGAAGTTGATCTAAATGAAGGGTTCGCGTAAAACAGTCGACGTATTATTCTGAACTACTAATTGTTCCTTTGGGGGGTAAAAGTTGTAGGGGAAGGTGTTTAATTATAGTCAACAAGGGCTTTAACCAAACTTTTGCAAAAATTAATGTAAATAACTAGTTCAATCAAATATATTCTGCTTTGGTTACATTAAATTTCGATAAACATGTGCCCTCAAATTAGGGTTGCCACCTCTCGAAAGGACCAAACCAGTAAAATTTCATGTTCAAAAAATTTGTCGAGGGAGAGGGGATTGAAAGAAAATCATTAATTATTCTATAAATCAATATCTGTTTTGTTTTCGAGCAGCATCTGATATTTGTCGTTTTTCACCACAGAATCATAAAAGTTTTCACATAAAAAATCGAAGTTTGTTAGTACTTGTAACTCTGCTTTTACTGAAGGAATAATCATTCGGTTCGGTTTCTCTCCCTGTTCCATCATGCTGAATACGCGCTCACATGTAGCATTAGAGGTAGGATTAGAAAGAAGAAACTTGACCATTTTCTTCGATTCAGGTCAGATTTTTCTGTCTTTCAATTTCGTAAAGAAGTCAACCCATTGTAAATCCACTCGATTTTTTCAACGAGATGTGGTTGCATCTCACGTCAGAGTCCAACCTCATCGTAAAATTTGTCACTAATTAAGTCAATATTTAAAAATTCCTGGAGTTATGCCGGTCCACGTGATTGGTTCTTTCAAAAATAAAATTTTCATTGCCTTGGTATTGCACTCCGGGAGGTCGAGAAATTGACCATTAATACCGAGTCTCCCGGGCAATTTGGGAGGGTTGGGAACCCTACCTCAGATAAGTAATTCAAATCCGGATAATCAGAACGCAGTGAGACACAATAAATACACAAGTGTCACCAAAATTTCAATACATTATGAAGCTTAATAACTTTGATAGTGGTTCGATTGGATTGGTATTTTTCATTTTACAGAAAAATTCTTTGACATTTAAACAAGCTGCTCAGAGTGTCTCATGTCAGGTGCCTCAAACAGTTTGTTTCAGAAGTTTTGTCAATTTTCATTGGACTACTTCAAACTGCAATATCCCAGTGAATACTTAGCCGAATCAATCAAAATAATCGCATTTTGAATAAGTGCATTTTTGCCAATGTAACACAAATCGATTAATTCCATCAGAATAAAAGTTGTTTGCTCGGGATTCGATGAAGTCGACGAAGGCAGTTTCCACTGTTTGGCACTGATTGGTAAAGGTTCTACCGGTGAAAAAGCTATCGAAATGTTCGAAAAGTTGACAGTCGGTTGGCGAGAGATCTGGGGAATATGGTGGGTGAGGCAGAATTTATATGCTTAATTCATTTAATTTCCAGATGGTAATTTGTGAAACGTGCGAACGAGCGTTGTCGTGGAGCAGAATCGAACCTCTTCTGTTGACCAGTGATGGGTGCTGCTGATGCAGTTTTTGGTACACTTCCTCACAATAGTACTCTGCTGTGATGATTTGGCCCAGTGACAGAAAGTTATAGTAAATCACACCAGCCACTGTTTACCATACAATAACCATGTTTTGTTGGTGGGTTTTCGCCTTTGGGAAGTGCCTGTATGGCCACTCGATATCCAACCCCTTACCTGAACGTCTCTTGTTGTCGTGACGATCCGATTCCAAAAAGGATCATTTCGGTTGCGCAAAAGCAATTAAGTATATACTTCAAAACATGACAATTTTTGTTAATCATTTAAATCATGGGTCACTCAGTATTTGAGCTCTCTGACCTTTCCAATACGTTTCAAACCAACAAAAACCGCATGGGAGTTGACACCTAGTCCTTCCTTCATCCCACGCACTGTTTGTGATGAGTCCGTCTTCACAGGGGTATTCAAATCCTCGTCTTGGATTACTGTAGGTCGACCACTTTAGGGCTCATTTTTGGAGTTAGAATCTCCGAATCGAAATTTTGCAACCCAATGTTGAACAGTATACCTATGTTCATTAACGCCATTATTGCAAAATTCTTGGTTGATTTTTCAGGCAGTTTCGGCAACGCTTTGGTTCAATTTGAATTCATGAAGAAAATTGACCAGATATCGCTTAACGACATCATATAAGTATATCGGTCAGAATAAACGAACCATTTCAACTCGATCAAAAACAACAGAGCGCTCATTTGATTTCGAAGACCAAGTTATCAGCGGCAACTTTCATGAGCAATTTTTTGGTGATTTCAATTCGAAAAATCATTAGTGCATGATCGAAAGCGAGAACGGAAGTTGAGTCTGCTAGATTCAAATAGATGGAGTTAGAGTTATAGATTCAATAGTTTTCGTAACCCATATCTACCTTTCTGCAAATAATTATTCTATTCAATGAAAGGAAAGTTATGAAGCTTCAGATTCTAGCGTAATCTTGGTTGTCCTCAATGTTGTGAATTCACCAAGAAGCAACACGAATATTTCAAATAGTAAGTCAAATGTTTCTATCATGAGTGATATAAATGAGGTTTTTTCATGAACATGTATTGACAGAAACGCAGTATTTCAAAGATTTCTGTTACTCTTGTTGACAGTGATTACGGAATTTCGAATGTACGCAATGATCTCATTTCCATAATCGTTTATACTCCTGGCAACTACTGTTGGAGACCTATGATTATGGGTTTGCAAATATCTAACAAATCTGCGACATCAAAATCGGTACTTCTTTGTCAACTGCGGTATTGCTGGTAATCAATTTTTCAGAACCAAATAAAGGATAGTTCATATTCTGCTACTGCTAAACCTTTCTTTTGAAGAAAATTGAACGATATTGACTTCTTATGTTACTCCTTTGACTTTTTCAAAATATAAGATTATCCATATTCTGAAAAAAACATTTCACACACTTTTGCAGATTCAAGACCTACGCCAACAGAAAACAATTATAAGAAACCAAAAATGTAGACAACAGAAATGTTTATGCTTTGCCAAGTTCAATCGAAAAACTAGAATGAAAGGTAATAACAGAATTTACGTCGTCCAGAAGCAGTTGGGCCAAATCGAAATGAATTTACCATGGATGTTACCTTTGAACAAGAAGGTGCACCCCTGCTTCAAACCTTTCCGAGAATGGCTTAACGAGAATTTTCCGCGACGATGGAACATGATTCAAATTTCATAATTTCTATGAATACGATACTTCAATGTCAAATCTTGTTCAGAAAAAAAAATAAATACACCTCCAGAAATTCGTCTTTGGTATTGCGAAGTTCATCTAGTTTTTTATTTCATTTTTGAACTGATTCTGATTTCCAATATATGGACGTTAATATGACAGTGATCGAAAATACGCATTTCAATATATTCTCATTACACTCGTATTCTTTTTTTAATGAATTTCTATCCAGTTTGATTATTTTTCTGGCCAATAATTCAGATACAAACTAACCCGAGATATCATACGTTTCTGTAAACTAAATATTGACCTATAGTTTCATAATAATATGAGATTTCGCGATTTTGAATATTACAAGACTAATGTAACATTTCCGAAAGAAAATAGTAGGTACTGATCAAATCGAAATAAAATTTTTCTTTATTAAGCTTTTGAAAAAAAAACTCAGTTTTGGTTAATGTCAAATTATTGCATTAAATAAATCGGGTTGTTTTGTGTACAGATTTTCGTACATTCATAATCTGCAAATAAGTTTCTTATACAATGTTATCCACACCAGATAAAGTGGAAATTGTTCTTTCGTGTGGTGAGAATGTGCCATATCGAGATATTGCTTGTATTTTCAATCACCGGCATCCAGAAAAAAATATTCACTCCAGTGCCATGGGAAGGATATTGATAAATTTCGAAGAAACTGGCTCTGTGAACAATCGTTTCAAGAAACCACATAATCCAATAGAGTATAATGGAGAAGAACAGCTCAATGTTTGTTTGAGCGTAGTTGAAAACGGAAAAACTAATATTAGGAGTAGTGATGAAGATACAGAGGTTGGCAGAGAAACTGTGAAGAGAATTTTGTTCAAAAATGAATTCCATTCCTATAAGCCAAAGTCCAACAATAATC
>WOGR01000999.1:0-21656 GCA_015342045.1 Leptinotarsa lineolata
TTGCTCATTCTGAAAACAAAAAAACATGTTCACGCCTACTGGGATAAATAATCCCACCAAAGTGGCCTAATGGGACATAATGTCCCACGAAAAAAAACCAACCATATTGCCTCAGCCAAAACGTTAAATATGTTGCCAAAATTGGACATGCTACTAGAGAGGTACTTACATGATTACACACCATATACAGCGGATAATTCATCAAAAAACACTCAACAATCGCAAATAAACGTACCACATGCACCCACGTGTACAAAAATATTGAGGTTATCTTGTTTTATTTGTAAACAAACACCGGCTGAACATCTCTGGGCGTTGAAAAGACATCTGGCGTTTTTACACGCTTATTTGGGTTCATATTTCCCACTAGTCTGAATAAAATCTGCTTTGGGACGTATTGTCCCGTTGGTCTCGAAAGGGTTAACCAATCCAATAGCGATTAAATTTTCAACATACTGAATTTTATATAAAATATTTTTCATCGATTGAACACATAAGTTAAAGTCGTTACTATTCGGATCTTAGACAGTCACTATACTGTGAACTATGCTTCTTTCATTAATGTTTCTAGTTTTGAGTTATTTACAAGTTTATTTTTCAGAATATTAATTCAATATAAAAAATAATCAGTTGATATTACACAAATACATGTGTAATGTAATAAAAAAACAGAGCGAAGTCATAAAAATACCAGAATGATCTTCTTTCAGCATAAAATAACTTCAATTAATATCAAAATTTTCAAGATATCACTTTGTGAAAAATTGCATATACTTAATTGCTTAAAGGTAGTATGGAGGTACTAGACCAACGATTTACGTCCATAATCGTTGGTACTAGCCTATGTGTAAGACAAAAGATGATAACACAACAAAAAACGGTTTCTGCGGATTTCTGACAACTGATAGTGGATTTTAAACGTAATAGGGTTCTTCTTTCCCGAGCATTCAGTGATTTCTCTTTGTAATGTACTCTTTGACAAATATGGTTATTTTCGTGGATCTAAACTAACTCAAAAAAATTCTGAAGCTGTTGAAAATTTGAGATTGATACACGAAGTATGCACATACAGAAAAGTCACGAAATTGATGAATGAGGAACCCTCATGTATCATTTAAATCTTCCAATGCTGAATTCTCAATAGTTGTAACTCCAGTAATGCGGAATTGTCACTTAATGATAATAAAGTATCAGATATTCAAATTTTGATAACTGAAATACCCTTTCTGTTAAAAATTAGAACCATTGTCTAATCTATAGACAATGTTAGAACTAAGTATGTAATCGTTCATTTGTCCACCAGGTACCGCGAGTGATACATTTTTGTCTGGTCAAAACAATCGATCTTTTCATTTACATATTATGAAAATAATAAAATTTCATTTGTCATTTCAAGTAGTCTTCATAGCTTCTATGTGAGAAATGTACTTGTTGAAATAAAAATATTTTAAAACTGAGACATATGCTTGTTTCCTATTTATTACTAAATTATTCTCTTACGAAAATAAAATATCGCGTGGCAACCCTGTCACAATTTATGCGAGGTTAATAAAATTACAGAAAGAAGATAATTAGTATATTTTGGGAATAATAAATCTATAAAATCCGGCTTGAAAGAACCCTGGTATAATTTTTATAATGATCTGCCTTGTCTTGATTTCAATGGCATTTGGATAAATTATAAAAATATTTGTAATTTTTCAGGTTAGATGTCTACTTGGTTATAAAATTTGAGTTATGTCTGACTTAAGGAGAAACATATTACGTTTCCCTGGTAAACGGACAGGAATCGTAAAGACCTCCATGCAAAATTTTTCACCTATAAAATGGTCAGAGTACTTCAGTGAGGAAGAAGGAATTCAGACCACAGATGGTGTTTTTCACGTTTACAGTAGAGGTACAGATGGTCCTATTTTATTGTGTCTTCATGGTGGTGGATATTCTGGGTTGACATGGTCATTATTTGCTGCAGAAATAGTGAAACTGATAAACTGTCAAGTAAAGGCAATTGATTTGAGAGGTCATGGTAAAACTACCACAACCAATGATGCTGATCTTTCTTTAGAAGTAATGGCAAATGATGTTATTGAAGTAGCCAATAAATTGTCCGAGAAAACTGGACAGCCAATTATTTTAATGGGTCACAGCATGGGTGGAGCAATAGCAGTTGAAACAGCTCGGAAATTAAATTCAATTCTGGGACTTTGTGTTATTGATGTAGTTGAGGGAACCGCACTTGATGCATTATCTTCTATGCAAAGTATTCTAAGAGGTAGGCCCTCACATTTTAAAAGCCTTCCTCATGCTATACAATGGTGTTACAAAGGTGGACAAACCCATAACTTAGAAGCTGCTAGAGTATCTATGCCAGGACAAGTTCTTAATATGAAGACAGGAAAATTGGCAGCCGATGAGTGTGACAATGTGGGGTCGTTAACTGTAGAAGAATCAGCTTCTACTAGTGATTATTTAGTAGCATCATCATATACCATTGCAGAAGTAGAGGAAGAGTTGGAAGAAAATGGACAATCTGATAAGTGTACTGACTGTGGAAAACCTCCTCTCCCTAAATCTCAGAAGACCGATACTTTCAAAGATCCAAATAGCATCAAACGAGAAGATAATGGTCTGATCTTCAAATGGAGAATTGATCTCAGCAAAACTGAAAAGTTTTGGACCGGATGGTTTAAAGGTCTATCACAAAAATTTCTAGATATTCATGCTCCTAAATTGTTGCTTCTGGCTAATATTCATGGACTTGATACAGCTTTAACTGTTGGACAAATGCAGGGAAAGTTTCAGATGAAAGTTTTAGCGAAATCTGGTCATGCTATACATGAAGATCAACCGCAAAGAGTTGCAGAGGTTTTAAGTGGATATGTAGTTAAGCAAAAACTAGCGACACCAAAGCCTGCATTTGTTCATCCAGATTTACCTGAATGTTGATATATACTGTTTATGGTATTGACTAATAATGTGTTCTATAATTTCTAATAAATTCGGTTCTTCAAAGATGAAATACAGTCCACATGCAACATGCGCTGTCAACAAAATATATTATAAAACACATTTTTTTTATATAGCATTCTTTTCTTCTCAAGTGAAAAAACAATGTTTGTATTTAATCAGAGAGTTCTTAGATGATAGCTGAACAAATGTGAGTTGTCAGCAATTTTTTTATTTTGAGAACTTTTGACTTCATTTACATGTTGTTTATTGAGAAGTGTATGGTTTCACTTCTTTTATACTACACAAATTTGTTTTCACAAAAAATGAACTTTTATGTACTTCATATTTCATATTGAGTAAATTTTAAATTGTAATTATAAAGTTTAACTCAAAACTGAGAATGGCGCTGCCTAATGTATTGAATACTGATATTTTAAATTGCCAGAAAAAATTAATGTAAAATATATTTTTACCAAATAATTATAGTGTTGACAAACTTTATGAAATTGATCCAAAATAGCAGCAGGAGCCTTCACTATTAGTGAAAAAATAAAAGCAATTCTTCATTAAAAGGTTGGGCTGTTCGGAGCCATAGCCGAATTGTTCAATTTTCATATTTGTGGACTTATATGAATGCACAAAGTGATAACATGTGTATTTTTCCATTATCCCAAAGGTATGTCAGATGTAAGTATAAAATTTGAATATTCAAGTTTCTCAAACAACACCTGACTTGGTTAACTTTTTCTTATATTAAGATGACTGCTTCCTCCAGAAAATAATCCAGAATTTAGTTTTGGTTTGTACAGACTGTTTTTTTAGCTGATTTCATGACTGCTATTTTGGAAATGGTGTGACTTGCAAGTTTGGTTGAATTAGAAAAATGTTGCCTATTTGGGGGACAATAAAAATGCTTTTTTTCAGATAGTAATCATCAATGGTCATTTTTGAAATTATCGCTAAAAACATTGCTTCATTTCATTTATTGGCTCTACCACTTTTGTTTCAAATAATATGAAATGAGTCAGATAAATTTTTTGGGCTATTTCATGTTCTTATGATCTAGTATGAATCAGTTGTTCGATGCAACATTCTGTTCATTGGATTCCATCAACTTTTTTCAGTTTATGGACATTTAGTTATTCCCATCAATTTCAAAAACAACTGTTATAAAACATTCAGCCACGTATCATAACAAAAGTAATGGAGATGAAAAAATCGGGGCTGTTGGGCCATGGTCGAAATAAACGTAGAACCAAAAATTTGTTCTGCTGTGTCAAAGTTTGAGTCATTGCTCAGACTTTGAGATATTGTCTTCGTCCTCACAGTCAACAATTATACCACTGAAGATATCTGCCGTAGTTGCAGATGAAACATTTGATTTCTTTCGATCATGGTTTACCAGCCCAGATTTTGTTCTTTCTAATTGTGACTCCTGTTGTGAAAGTCTGTCATCTGTATGTATTCAAGTTATACAATACTTCGTCAGAAAGATGTGTAAAAAAATTAAGAGTCCAATATTCTTTGTAGCTAGAACTGACTGGAAGACATAATTTGCAGATAAGTACTCAAGTGCCCATGTATTCAGTATTACAATAAATCACTTTTTGAAAACTAATTTTTAAGGAGAATAATGTACACATTTTGATATAATTTTCTTTTATTTATTAGTATTTTACATATTTTTCATTTATTAGTATTTTACATATTTTTCAATGTGGATTTTTTTCACATAGAATATTTGAAAAATTTTCAAATACCAAATTTCAATCAAAATCAAATCACTTTATTTCTTCAAGACCACATACAGTTGTATAAGAAAGAGTCATGGTTACGCATGGTAGTATGGTCGGAATTTAAATGAAATGTTCAAAAGGAAAATAACAGTACATTAAGGATTATATAACACTACAAAAAAGACGTTTACATAATAAAATATGCATATAGATAGTACACAGAATATTGACTTACATAAAATAAAACAGATTCACATTAAATAAAAGTTCAAGTTAAAAGTATTCATTTAAAGAGTATAGACATTTCTCAACCAGGTATCCTTTGAGTTTTTTTTTGAAAGTACGCTCATGTTTTAAGCTTTTGTGGAGGAAGGTAAGTTGTTGAAGATCTTTGCGCCTATTCGCGCTGGAGCTTTATAGGAAATATTGCGTTTAGACAGTGGTAATCGTAAATCATCCTTACGACGTGTGTTGTATTCGTGGAAATCGTTATTTATGAAAAACAAATCCCTATTTTTGAACACAAAAATACAGACTTTAAATACGTAGAGGCCTGAACAGGTCAGAATTTCAAATCTTTTGAAGATTTCTCGACAAGAATTGTCTTTTTTCACACCGGCAATACACCTAATGATTTTTTTCTGAGATACGAGGACGTTATTCAACAGTGTAGAGTCTCCCCATAGACAAATACCATACCTTGGTTGACCTTCCACTTGTGCTTAGTATAAGTTTATTAATTGTCGCTGTGTCAAAACAACTTTGAGATTTCTGAACATATAGTGGAGAGATGAAAGTTTGAAAATCAGGAGCTTGCAATGTTCTTTCCAATCTAAATGTGAGTCAACGAATAGTCCTAAGAATTTACAGCTGTTATTAATAGGCAGGGGTGTGTTATTTAGAATTATATCTACATCTACCAATTCCCTCTGATGACTATGGAATTTCACAAGGTTAGTTTTGTCTGCATTAAAATAAAGAGTGATTTAATTGGACCAAGAAGTTAGTTGACATAGAGCAGTTTCACAGGTTTCTTTTAGTTTTATTTGATTTATGTTGGAAATCAGTAGAGAAGTGTCGTATACATAAATAGTCATAATAGTCATCTCAATATCGGGGAAGTAACTATTTATGTACAAAATAAAAAGAACTGGGCCCAAAATAGAGCCTTGAGGAACACCTATAATAATATTGATAGTGGCAAAAGTAACATTACGAATTATATTATCACGATGATGTTTTAGACTCATATACTGAGAACGACATCTAATAAATTATTTCAACCATTCCAAACAAACAACTCCAATACCATAGTTATACAACTTTGATAAAAGAATTCGTGCTCCACAAAGTCGAAAGCTCGACTCAGGTCACAGAAAATGCCCATTGGGACCTCTCCTTGTTCTATGTGGTTCATGAGATTGTCATAGAACTCATAGAATGTGCTAATAGTTGATTTGTCAGGTTGAAAACCGTGCTCGCTATTTGTCAAAATATTATACTCATTTATACAATTCATCAGCCTGTCCAAAAATTCATATTCGAAAACTTTCGAGAAACTACTGCAAATCGTTATCGGTCTATAATTTTCCAAGTAATCGGGGCAATGTTTCAATAAATAGAAATGACTTTTCCTTTGTTGAGGGTTGTAGGGAATTTCCCTGTTTCGAATAAAAGATTCAATAAAAATGTCACAGGTCCTATTATAACATTCATATGCCCTTGAGCTCTCCCAGCGATTCCTCAATCGTCTCAAAACGCCGTCCTTCCATGGGTCTTCTCAATCTTGGGAACACAAAAAAGTCACAGAGGGTCAAATCACACAAAATTATATCCAGGAATTACCGATCCCATTCATTATTTCTCTGTTTCTTTTCCAGGCTGATCAATCATCTATCTACCCCTAGTTTCATTGCTATCATCTTCCCACAGGGGCATTACTCCCTTCTTGAACAGGGAGTAATGTGTACCTTGTCTCAATTCACTGGTAGGCTTGATATGGTTGTAGAGGCTCCAAAAGTCCTCTGAATTCTGGAAGGATGCAATTTACTTTTAGTTTTGTTCCCATAACAAAGATCTATCATATTCGTAACACCAAAGGGTCCAGCAGCTTTGTAAAAGATGTTTTATGGAAAAGTCCAAAAGGATATCGTACTCCTTGCCGTTCTTATGGACATTTACTTCGACTTGAGCCTCATTTTTCATATAATTTGTAGACATTTTGATCGAAGATTCTGTTAAAGCCAAACCACAACTACCACAAGCCTGAGAATAAAAAGTTGCCAGTGCATTTGCAGCAGTAAACTCATTTGCAGCAATAGCTTTTTTTATATCTTATTTCATAACTAACAAGTATTGGGTTGTTCCAAAAATTTTGTCGTTTTCTATGAGTATACTTTGACCGTAATATCTCCATGAATACTGCAAACTATTCATAAACGTTTGGCCCCAAAATTTTTCTTCGATAATACCCATCCAGCAATCGAAACCAAATCGCTCTTGAAAATTTCCTTCTTGCATCAGATTTGAATTTGTTTTTTATAGGCCAACACGTCTACTTCTTTCCTTCACTGGAGATTAAGCTATTGGCATTTTCTTCTGGTTCATTTTGCATTTTTCTTTCCAGTTTTGGAAAATGAGGCCGAGTGGGATGGCGATGATTAGGGAACCTCTGAGCATAAATTCGAGCTGCATCAGTTGCATTCTTTTTTGTTTCTCCGTAAATTAACAACATGTCAATTTTCTCGTTCCTAATATAATTTGCCATATCTATTTATAAACTACACAATAAATAAATTTTTGAAGGTGACAGCATATTCATTAGCCTATTTGTTTAAGTAATCCTAGCAACAGCTTCAATTGTTTGTCACGGTTAACTAAAATAACAGGACTTAGTGCATAAGTATATCGAATATGTATTTGTTATCAGTTTATTTGTTACTAGGCATGATCGTTTCTTGCAATTATTCAGAAAAATAAAGAAAATAAAGTGAAAGTGTGTGGCATCAAATTATTCTTAAGAAATTGATCTTTCACAAAAAGCCGACGAGCTACCCCCTTTCCATTTGAAAAAATCAAGTTAACTGAAAAAATTCATACTTGCGACTGTGAAATAATTCTCGAAACGACTGTCAAGTCATAAGCCTCATAGTCGTAGTTTTCCCATGTTACTTGATCAAGAATTAAGCGATTTATACGATCTATGGCATTCTAGATCCAAAAATAAAAATTGAAATAAAAATGATTTTATTTGTCAAATATTGACAAGTGAAGTGTTGATAGATTCAGAATGTCATTCTCGATCGGAATCAGTAAAAATATATAGGATGTCCTATTTGAAAATCGATAGATGGGGATATTTTCGGTCAAACCGGAAGTACGGCAAAGCAAGTAAATATGTGAAAACATGTAAATTAAACTATAATACACAACTCGTAAATTTTGTTTTCCTATCTCCAATAATAAAAAGTTATAGGGGTAAGTCACCTTAAAGAATCACCCGGTTTAACGATTTCAGTGCCTATTTCTTATATACCAACAAAATATGTTTCTTGCAACTTTAAAGAATCAGATTCAAAGTGACAAGCTCACATTAATAGCTTGACCTGTTAACTTTCGAGAATTACGGACTATACGCGAGTATTTTTGCGAATATTTCTCATAAACCTGTAAACATTGAAATAAGAGTGCAAGGATTTTCACTTGACTACATGTCTGCCGGATTTTACACTGACTATCACAAAAGTCACCGTATTAGAAATTTACTCCAAACTAGTGTACCCAACTTTTGTTTTAACATCATTTTTCAGCTCAAGGGAACAGTTTTTTTGCTGTCTATTGTTCCATTTTCGTGAAAGCCACTCTCTTGTCATTGTTTTTGATTCACTAATGCCTGAACCTCTTCACCTCACGAAGTGAATTTTCGCGAGTTATTAAATAAATTGTTCTCCCAGAAGTTGATGCGGCATAATTAACCCAATTAGGATGACAACTTTTGCAACAACCAACTCCATGAACTAAGTCGTGCTTCAGGTGTAATAATGAAGGGTTCGAGCATCTGTAAATAATTATTTTGGAGCTCAACGAAAATAAATTGTATGGAAAATCCCTAAATAGTGTTTATTGAATGTTTTGCCTTGTTGTTCTTAATGTTGGATATATCGTAAACGTGAACACCCCTCCACGAAATTGGGAAATTTCAGAGAAAATATAAGGAACAACGGCCTGGAGCAATTCTCCAGTTGTTTGAATATATTTGGATTCCATGTGAGTTTCCACGTACTGAAAGTTAGTCTACCAAGTATTATTCTGAGACTCAATCGATAACTTTTCATATCATCAAAATATGCTTGGAACCTCCGTGATCTCAGCCTTGATTCAAATCAATATCACTAAAGACGCACGTTTCACCAACCGAATTGCCATCTTCAGGGGATGAAGACACCAATTTGGTTAGTGAAGCGCGCGTCGGGAAAAGTATTGCATTTCTGGTGCTTGTTTTTAAACATGAACTGTGATACATTTCGACGAAATTAGATATCCTTACGGAAGTTTCAATAATGTAGTGTGCCACTGTGGCTTGAGCATGACACCACCGATCGACTGCATAGAAAGTGAAAGTCAACGAGATGCCATAAAGAAGAATTCGTTCATAAGAAAGGTAGCCGGCACCGGCTTGGGTCAATCACAACGGTTGTGAGCGGTATCGAGTAATATTCATTCGTAAATATTCAGATTTCGTTATTTTGTATTTTTTCAAAATGAACTCATCTTGTCGTGGTGATTGAGTTTGGGTTATCATGATTTCGAAACTCATGTAGTTAGTAACTCAGCTACTGGTTGGGGCTACCAAGTCGGACGGGTCGAGGAAACAAAGTCAGACGAAGAAAGATACCCCCCTCTGTAGCACCAAGGAGAAAAATGAGCCCGCAGTAACCCCTGCCTGTTGTGGAAATCAACCAGATGGAGGCTCAATCAGTGGTAGTATGCGAACCATGTCGAAGAATAAATGACATCTAGGCCTTATCAGGTATCACCAACTGAGCCTCTACGATACCAGATGACCTCTCAAAGGTCATGCCTCCGTGGAAGTGGACAACCCTTTCTCACATACTCTAGGGAACTCAATGAACCACAATCATAAACTGAAGGAGACCTCTATGAGCGACTCTTCTGACACGCAATGAGAGTAATATAAGCAGATAGATCACAAATCATAGTAGGCTATGATTCCAATACGTACCACCTGACCTGAGGAAGTATTGACATCAACAAAAGAGCTGGGCATTTGATACAGTTGATCATGGTGAAACATTAGAACTCTCCAAATTTAGGCAATCAACCTACCTTCATTAATGCCTAGGGAAGTGATAAACTTTACATTTAACAATGTTCAGAAACTGAATGTGTTTGATAGAGACAAGTGGTTCAGACCATCGGTTTGTGAACTTTCAAATCGGAGGGTGTCATACCTCCATTACAACTCATCAGAACCCCCAGAAAATGAACTGAAAAACTTGAATCGGATGGACTTTGTGATAGGAAATTCTACAGACCTAGAGGTAGCACCAGACCGATTACTGGGATGTGGACCTATTTACGTATAGCAAAAAATTATCCCACCGTCAACCAGAAATCGAACAGAAATAGTTCCTGGTGGAATGAAGATTTGACACGTACGAGACATCATACTGGAAAAACTTTCAAGAGGGAAAGGAAATCAGCTATCTGGGATCGATACAAAAGGTTCCCAACTAAATACAACAAAGCTCAGAGGAAATCTCAGAGTCTCGTGCAAGTAGTTCGAACAGATCCATGTATGCACCATACTCCATAAGATAACTCTGTAAGGGAACTCTGGTCTCAATGACTAATCTTGGAACAAATACCCGTGGAGTACACAAATTACAAATCTGATGCTGGAGTGCTGGCAAATTGGGAACTTGGGAGGCGTTGGTTGGTGGTAAATAATATAGTAGATTTGTAGAAAATTAAATGGACCCTGAATTCAGTTCAATCTTATGAGTCGTGCGAACTAAATGAAATTCACCTAGGCCGAATTATTGACGTTTAGCTCTTATCAAGTTACTGCCGATGGATTTGAAACAGTTTGTATTGATCTGAAGAATACTTTCCACTGATTTTTCGACAGATTTGCATTCTTGTTCATACAATCTTTGTTCGTTTGTTTAGTGAAAAATAAGGTGGAGATGTGGAGAAAATTTGAATACATTTATGAAAATTCAAATTGGATATCAAAATAACATCATATTTCGTAAATATTTTTTTTATTCGACACCCTTGGTTTATATAACCTCGAAATTTTGAAAAAGAAGGTGGGGTTGTGGATATCATTTGAAATGTATCTTCATCAGCTTTCCAAAAAGTGTATTGATCATAAATTTGATGGAATAATTACCAAATTGAGAACTTGAAAAGCAGTTCAGTTGGCTTTCAGATAATGTCAAAGACGTGATTCTATGAACGTGGAAATTTGCATGTTTAAATGAACAAATTTGAATTCAATATAACACACAGATAAACTATAACGTGCGAAAACAGATCGAAATATTTTATTATGGTTAAAATATTATAAATGTCAGAATTTCTATGTTTGAATCAAAAACACAAAAATGGCTGATGGATTCGAATCAAATTCGGTGAACATGTAGTAGCTCATCAATTTTATTAACAAACTGAATTATATTTATAACTTGGCATGAGTATTGTCAGCAATTAAATATAAATATCATGTTACCTCACTCATATACTTATACAGATACATAAACTTTGTTCCGTAGATTCGTTTGCATGGACTTTAGAAATGAGTCTAGAGAGAAATGAAACAGAATATCATACAGTACTTTAAATTTCAGTACATCAACTGAAAATGTATGAATAAAAGTCAATATGAATTTTGCCATTTTAACATATACATACGTATCAAATGCGCACGACCTAATTTGAAATAAAATGTTTTTCAATATCGCACACATTATTTTCTTCAAGTTGAGTGAATCTTGATCAGTTCTGACTCTTAACAGAAGTCTGAAATGATAAAATTAAGTGATTGATTTCGACAATCACAATGTGATTGTGAAAGAACAAGATACTTTAAAAGGTAGATGAAAAATTGAGGTTGTTTTATAACGATGTTTTCCAGTTGAAAAATTAAAATATTTTACTATAAATTATTTGCTGAATAACATGTTTGGCCTACAATTGAAAATCCACGCATTCAACAGGCTGGAATTTTGCCAGCAGAGTAGATAGACAGTTCAGCGTCAAAAAAGCTCATACTATAAAATTGCAATCTATAATTCCTTAGTTACTATCAGATTCCTTTTCCTTTTCATATAATTTCCAAGTGTTAACAAATATAATGTGTCAGTGATTTATTGAAGAATTTCTCCAATACCTATGAAAAATGAAAAATCGATTTTTTTTTATGTAATATTCTGATATTCTCACAAGCATTCATCAATATACATAGTTTACTTTTACTTTGAATATTATTCAAATTGAGGTAAACTGCTTGCGTCAGAAAGGCCCTAGGTTTGGACACTAAGGCACACCAGAACCGGTAAGTATTTGGAAAAATTCGAATCCTACTCCAAGTAGGTAAGGGTTTCCTAATAATGGAGTAGTGTAATTTGTTACATAAATTGAAAAAGAAACTGAATAAAAATAACTATTCCACTTAGACGATCAATCTAACCGATTATTATCGCAAATATGTTTCAATAAACTAGTTTTACAGTATCTCATGTAGGAAGGCAAACTTTCAGTTCATCGCAATGAATTACTGCGTGATTTCAAGACATTGGAAAAAAAGTATCGTTTAACAGTAAACCAAAAATGGTCGAAAAATGTCAAGAGAAATTTGTACTATTGGTTTTATAGAACTTTTACACCAATTTCCATATAATGTGTTATAGAATATGGAACAATTTCAAACTACATGTGAAAATTTTATGAAGATGTGCAATATTTTCTAATCCTTTAGAATAAATTAGATTTTCAATTTTTGAACACTTACCTGATTTATCGTACCATCTAATACAAATCAGTCTAAAACGAGAACTTTTTGGAAATACGCGATATCCCACTAAGTAGTAAGCTCTGAAATCGTAACCGTTCTTCGCCCGGCCATGGAAAATTATTAACTGAGTTAGCTGTGGAAAACCCTCGGGAAGAAACACGTGCTTCTGTTAAGGGCATGCGCTTCTTCGTCATCGCATATTGCAGTTCATTTCCGTCATGTTATGATTACTTTTCACCAGTTCGCTTCTTTATTACCTATTTGATGGTTGATCGTTAAATATTGATTGCGCCTTCGATTAAAAGCGGTGGAAGGTAAATATTTACAGAGATGTAAATGTTATGGCCTCATGTGATGGTAATACCTGGGAAATGCTGTGATTGAATTCATCTCGCTTTTTTTAATGGAAAAAACAATCTATCGGTAGTTCACACCATAAAATGACAAGTTCTGAAGATATAATCTGATTTCGTGGAGTTGTTATTTTTGTTATTTATATTTCACAAATATCGTAATTAGAAAAATGAATAATAATCCAATAATACACAAATAAAAAAACTCGATCCGGTTTTCATTGAGAAAAATATTCTATGTAAATGAATATGCTTTATATAAACTATAGCGCTGCAGAAGTAATTTTTTATAATATTTCATGTGATAATATCATCTTTTTCAAAAAGATACCAAGTTTTACGGATGCTATAATAATAGTTGGGTTTTGTGATAGCGATGCCTAAAAAATGCTATGATTTAGTTTATCGTACGTTTTTTGATGGAAAAGTCACTCAAAATGATCATGATGAATGGATTTGACAGTTCTGAATATAAAGTCTGATATTTCATTCATTTATTTATTTATTCATTTATGTATACTGGTAATCTCCATGTGAAAAAATTGAAATACATATACAGTATTTCCTTGAAACTAACTTAACCTTAATGTATGTATGAATGTAAACAAATATCTATGTTATAAACTTGAAATAATAATCCTAGCTGGTTATCAATTGAATTCTGTTGCTGGACTGTTTTTTGAAAATATTCAGGAAAATTCCTATAATGCCACAATTGAGACGGTTGGCTTCTCGCATAAACCTTGACATGGCCATGTGTGAGAAGTATCCATACTAAGTATGGTGATTAGGGATAGCAAAGAGATCATTGTTCCTAGTTGAACGAACAGGTACTCGGAATGAGACTTCATGCAATAGATCACTGCAATTAATGTCACCTGATATAATTTTTAATAAGGTACCTAATGATATCGTTATTTGTTTTACGAAAAGAAAGGGTGTGAAGATTCACAATATCAAGTATATCTGAATGATCGTATTCACCTACTGTGAGGACAGATTTGAAGGCAACAAGTCATAGGAATCTATTTTGCACTGCTTGAACATTATTTATGTGTACAGTATAATGAGCAGACCAGACTGGTAATGCATACTCTAAAACAGAAAAACATAGTTGAAGACGAATTTGTTATTTGTTCAAGCAAACGTTATACATGAGCATTTCCCTTGATTTATTGACATCCCGTTATTTTCAGACCAAACATATAGAGCATTTATGTCATCCTGTATCTTATGACAATCTTCAATACTTTCGATAAGCAAACATAGGTCATCAGCAAAAAACGAAAATTCACACTAACGAATTGAATTGCCAACATCATTTATAAATAAGGTGAACAGCAGGGGTCTCAAATGAGAGCCCTGTGGTACTCCAGAAGGTACCAAGATTCGTTCTGATTTAAACTGGGAAAACCTAAGGAAACCAACTTCTGTACCAATAGATTATGATTAACACGATCAAACGCTTCACTAAAATCAAAATGGATTGCATCAATTTGTAGGCCTGATTCGGAACTTTTGATTATTTCATTTCGATATACTTGGAGGTTGGTAACTGTTGATCTCCCAGCTGTGAAACCATGTTGCTGATCAATGACCTTACAATGCCAAGTAAGCGTGGGTGTCAATAACAATTCAAAAAGTTTGAGAATAACTGGGAGCATACTTATAGGTCTATATTTTGGATGTTTTTTTTTTTGCTCCAGTTTTGAAAATAGGTACTACATAACTGCTTTTCCCAATTTCCGGAAATTGCTCTGTTATCAACTACAAGTTGAATAAAAGTTGGTCGAGGTCGTTTAGCATATTCTTAAAGTCGTTTAGAGTATGCATTCTAATATGACTTACCTATCAGCTTCAAGGCGCAATGCAGTGTATTTTTCAGATAACGACAATGTTTGGTCGCATTGTAAGGTTGTTCATAACATGACATAATGTGATGACGTAAGTAAATGACATGTGCATGATGCAGGTTATATTTATACAATGCTGGATATTCAGTCTCATTGCCCCCAAAGGAATCTCTATTATGCAAACGTCTTTATAAATATTGTCTATTATCATCAAAGTAAAAACAGGCAAGGAAAAACGTTCACCAGGATATTTCTATATTAATTGATGAATGATCGAATATTTATGATTTGAATGAAATCTAAAAGTATTCATAATATCCACTACAACAAATACTCAACAAATATTACGAACATAACAAAACACCTTGCATATGATAGTGAATTTCAATCCTTCAGTGATACATTAGGTTTATATAACTTTATAAATAACTCTAGTAACTTCATATGTTCACGAAACTACTTTCCTTTCTAGCCTACAGCACATTTTCCATGTGTCCATTCAGTCTTTATCACTCTAATGTTACTCAAATTTTTGACAGTGTCATTATATTTGTCATGTGCTTGTGAAATGAAGAATCTCGACCCAACTCATGAAATAACAAATTATGTGAATGAAACTCCTTATAATATTGATGATTGGGTGAGAGATCTTCAATTAGAAACATGTGCCCTAGTAGCCATTGGGCTCAAATATTTTGCAGTGAGTTTCTTCAGTACGACAGCCTTTGACCATCTACGAAAACCTCTCGAAAAATATGACGAATAATTGAATTTTTTCATGATTTCAGATATTTCTTGAAGACATTGAGGTTTCTGATAGCACCAATATAAGATCAAAGAACTATTTTCTAGGCATATGTCAACAGAACATATTAGAAAAATGGACATTTTGCTCCGAACAACTATCGAAAAAAAGAAAGCACAAATGTAAATTCAAATTGGGAATGGCAAGGTATCAAGGAAGAGTTCATAGAAGGTTTTGTGATATTAGGATTATGTTAGGCAACAAGGATTGTTCATGTGAACAAACCATTTTTGGAGATGAAATGTATAAGGTTCGAGGTGAGTTAGTACATAATAACTCAAATGTAAAAATGTTTTCCAATTGAATTTCCCTAACTAACATAGAACACTTTTACTATTTGAAAGGTTTTCTTGGAAATAAAAAATAATGGAAGAATATTTCTTCATAACAGAAAACAAGACGTCTCTTGATATTACCAGTTATCACAACTTCCAATAATTTCAGTTGAATATCATAATATGTTCATAGCTGTATTCAATTTAAAAAACGTTACAGCTTTGGAAAAAGGTTGGAAAATGTCCACATAACTGAATAAGACAATCAAAACTGCTTCGATTGAAGGTGATTGACAATGTTACGTGGTTAAATACTCAGTTCGGACTTCCAATGTCTAATATTGTATAAGATGATACGAAATCCCTGAAATAACCAATAGAATTGAAAATTAAAAGAATAGCTAAAAATAAAAAATACATTGAGCAAAAAAACCCTGTAATGAATTCACAAGGAAGATGTTCCGCTCAGACTGATTATCAGCTCCAGAGATTCGGCTACTCAAAACTTGTCTAGATTTTTATTCCCAATAGTACAACCCTCACAAGGAAAAACATCATCTTTTGTAAAGAATTCATCATCTTTTGTAAAGAATTCAAGGCATTTTGTCGAAATACTGAGGGCAATCAAAGTCACAGAGTAAGATCAACTAATCAGTTTCGACGTAGAAAGCCTTCACACCAACGTTATAGTCTAGGAAGCACTCCGTATCACACAGAGGAAGCTATTTGAAGACGGAAACTTGGAAGATAGTACGAACCTACCTAAAGAAGTGATCATGGAATTACTAGGATGCTGTGTACGGAACTGCTATTTCCATCTGAAGGAAGAATTCTTTACACAAGATGAGGGACTGCCAATGGGATCGCCACTTTCCCCAGTTATAGACAACATATATATGAGGTGGTTCGAAACTCTGGCAATTGAAGAAGCCCTCAAAAAACCCAGAGTCTGGTTGAGATACGTTGACACCTCCATAATATGAAACCATGGGAACACTGAACTAGACGCCTTCCTGTAGCACATCAACAGTGTTAGACCTTCCATTACCTTCACAATGGAAGAAAGGAAGTACAAAACGAATTGTATTTCTCAGAAGTATTGGTGAAGAGGACCAATACTAAGTGGGGAACATCTGTATACCGAAAACTCACTCACATAGGACAGTATTTGAACCATGAATCCGAGCACAATCAATCTACTAAAAGAGGAATCATCAAGACTCTAGCAGACCGTGCTTTTTGGCTCTGTGATACGAAGCCAGGTCTCAAGGAAGAACTAGGCATAATCAAAAATGATCTTTAATGGAATGGATACTCCAAAATGATGGTGGAACAGACTTTGTCTGAAAGACAGCAAGAACCTTGCAAGGAAGAGAAGCCGTCAGTACCAGTACTTGCACTCTTCCACGTCAGACGATTTTCGGAAAAGATGAGAAGAATTGGGTCCAAGACAACATCAGAACCTGCTTCAGATCCGAAAACACTATCCGTAGCAGCATTACGAAAACCAGGCCACCAAACGCGGACTGCGATTGCAAGAATTGCATTTACCGGATACCCTGTGAGTGCGGAAAATCCTTTATAGGTGAAACTGAGAGGCCATTGAAAGTTTGTGTTTTTGTTTCTTGCCAAGCACAAGAAACACAAATAGTGAAGGGAAACCAGCAAATCAGGAATAGCAGAGCATGTTTGGACTCATCAACATAACATCGAGTGGTCCCAATCTGAGATCATACACAAGGAGGAACACTGGCTTATTTGTTGTCCAACAACTTATTCAGTCAAGCCAGCGTAGAGATTCGCAGCATATGGAAACCCATGATTAAGGAAAAAATGGCCAACTCCCGCCAAACGGTCATATCCTGCTAAATCGATGAAGCGGAGAGCGAAAAGAGGGGATAAGTGAAAGTACTCGCACCGTACAGAAGTAAACACCTTCTGTACAGTGGTACTCGGATGACTTATAAATAGTTATCTCTGGAGGATTCAGTCCAGTCATCACCCGAAGACGATTGTGTATACTAACAATAGAAACGTCGTGATGTAACGTGGCTTGAAATCGCTTGATTTTCAATTTTTTATTTACTCCCTTTCTGTTTCAATTTTTAATTTTTTTATTTGTATTTCATTCTACTGTAGATTCATTTCAGGTTTTTTTTAATATATTTGTTATTTTCAGCTATTCTTTCAATTTCTTTTTATTTCACTGTAGATTCATTTTAGGTTTTTTTTTGCCTAATATATTTGTTATTTTCAGCTATTGCTTTGATTTTTTATTATATTGGTTATTTCAGGGATTTCAAATCATCTGATACAATATTACACATTGGAAGTCTGAAATGATGAAATTCAAAACTGTTTCATGGAAAATGATTTTATCTGCAGCATTTTCAAATGAAATCAGACTCTTCTTATATTCATCGTGATTTTCTGTACCATCAAAGCTTGTAACAAAAATTGTAACGAAATATCCTGCATAGTTTTTTAGGAGGATAAAAAATGATGACATTAACTTTTTTGGCACTGAAATTGTTTGACAAACTTTCTTGGAGACGTGATCTTTGTGGCACTTTTTCATTTATTTATTTCATATATTTTCAAAAAAGCCATACTAGAAACAGCAGCTCTTCATTGTGCGAAAATGGGCATGGATTTAAATAATGTCAGTAAACACTGATTCTTCAATGAAATTATTGGAGTCACTAGAATTTGATATCTTCTTTTCTGTTCTGTTTTTCCGTTATTCAGCTGTCGCCCCCATACGAGAGACAACTCTCAGAATTTGAGAAACTTGCGAGCTAAGGAATAACGAGGTCCTACCTTTTAATGTGTGATTCATAACATGATACCCTGAAAATCAAATTATACGATGAATATGTGTGAAATTATCTGGAATGTTATATAGCATTATAGTTTGGATTCAGAGGATCAAGGAACGACTGTTCAGGAATACTTCTGTGAATCATGAATTCAGCTGCAGATCAGGAATGCTTCCACAGATTGAAAATACAGCTCTTGGTTTTGTTTCCCCTAAGTGGAACATCCGAAATCAATTTCCTTGACTTCATGTCATGTCAGATTTCTTGTGGCTGGTTTCAGAAAAGAGCGGAAAGATGAAGGGAATGAAAAAATACATACCTCTTAGGCTCAGAGCGAATATGTCCACCAACAAGCAGCAGGACAAACACAGCAATGCTAGTTACAGAAAACATGAGTGGCCAAATTCACAAAAATTTCATTATTGAATTTGCCAAAACACGAATCGGTGCCTGTCACTTGTCTCTCCAGAGTACACCGGCAAAAGGAAAGCATTTAGAACACAGCATGAGTCTGTGAAAAAAATTATAATGATATGTCGCATTCCGACTGGTACACATATTGAGTCCGTTTATAACGTTGATTCAGTGACTTCATAAAGAAAAGGGAGTTTTATTAAGAAAATGTGTTCGAAAAGTTCAAATAACAACTGATATTTATACTCATGTATAAAATGAGGTTGAACACTTGAATGGCAAATGCATAAAGCAACATATCAAAAACAAGGTGAAAAAGAGAATTGTTCTTTTTCAATCCTTCAGATATCGCCAAACAGAAAGGGTTGGGTTACATAAGGTGAAGTCCAAAGTGAGTGAATCTATTTGACCTTCCACCGCAACCCGCAAGGGTTCATTGTGGCTCACACCTCTTCAAATTCGACAAAATAAACCCAACTTCTTGACGAAGCCGATTAGTTTTCAGGGTGATTGATCTTTCAGGTCAGATGGCAAAAGTGTGGTTCTACCAAACTCTGAAAACCTGATTCGGTCCACGACGGGGCAGGCACAAAGTATACGCTCCGCCGTTTTATCATATTCCAAACAGAGGCGATACACACTGTCTTCAGACAGTCCGAGTCTCAGCACGATTCAGACGACAGTGACATTTAAGGAGGCCTGTTAGACATCTTAGTCTGAAGTACAACAAATGTTTGGTTTCAAGCTTCGAAAGGTAAATGAACGCCTTGGAGTGAGCCAATCCTGAAAGATTTTTTCAGAAGTATTTGAAACTTCTTGCCATCCAAGTGTTCAATGTTTCTTTGGCAAATCCTAAAGCAATGCCAATGACAATTCTGATCCGATGAAGCTACTTACAGCACCCTCTTTTGCTAGGGAGTCAGCAGCCTCGTTGCTTTCCAGACCAGAGACAATTTGTTAAGTCTTCCTATTGAGGAGAGTCGTTTTTGGCAAGACGTTACTCAGTAGAAGCCAAGAGCTTCCAACGCCGCTTGACTGTCCGAGAAAGTTTTCAGTGACTTGTGTACCAGGTTGGATTTTACCAATCTTTCCGCTTACAATTCAATAGCAAATATTTTCACTTGGAATACAGTTGCATAGGTCCCAAGGCAGGTTGATATCTCTGTCCTGTAGGTCAAACAGGACATTACCTGAAAAACAGGTTGTCTGAACATGAAAGAGATACAAAAAATGAATATTGCTAATCCAACAGCCCTCGTTGAGCACACAACCACAGTTTTGACTTCGCATACCTTGATATTTTGAATATTCAGCCCTTATAACGACTGTTTAGTGAGATGATCGACATTTTCAAAAAAAAAAATAACCCTAGAAAGGACATAGAAGACTGAACCGTGCTAATTTCAATTTGTCAAATCGGATTCTTCAACATTTTGGCACAAAAAAGTTTCCACTATCCTGTGTACTCCGATACCTTTCTATAGTTTATAATTTCAAAAAATGATAAATGAAAACGTCCAATTCTAATCAGTTGTCTCTCTTGATAACATATCCATTTTAATGTGTCTGTGGTTGTATGAGTTTCATTTGGTTACTCCTCATTTTCGTTAGTTTTCGTACCTATATTGTCTCTTTTATATATTTTTAACGTTTTTTCAACATGGATGAACTAATGTTAGGTTATTCCACCTGTTTTGTTTTTCTTTCACAAAGTATGAGATTAGTGAAAACTATATTGATTTACAGTATGTATTGGCATCTAGGTATCACAGCATCTTCCCACAGCGACAACTTCTTAATAAACTCTTGTACTTTTTCACTCCAAGCGAGGATATTGGGGTTTCCTTTTTGCAAAGACTTGATGAAAATAGTTTTGTAAAAATATCTGCAAAGTAGGCTAACTTCAAGATGAATTCTTTATTGCGGAATAGGTCTGCTGAAGGATGGCTACGATCACTTAAAACACAAACACTTCATTTCTTAGCTCAAAATTATATTTAGAACATTTCCACTTGATAATCTCCTGGCTTCGGTGTGAAATAATAAATCTGTATGTTCGGAACCCATATCTTCACATGAAACTTCAAACAACCTTGACTAAAGAGGCTGTGCTCTGATTAAATTTACTGTTTTAATAACAACTTAAAGAACTTCATTAAGGTTTGGTCTTTCGAGGCAAGTGCCTCTCTGTGTACAACGCAGTGGTTCGATTTGAATTTGACGTTTGGGACAACAGCTTTGACCAAACCTTGAAGTCTTTTGTATTGTACTGCCATAGCTCTGGCACCATCAGTGCATAAACCTACGCAGTTCTCCCATTGAATATCATTTTTCTTAAAATAACTGTCGATAATCTCAAAAATACACTCTCCAGTAGTGTTGGTGGTGAATTCCTCACAAAAACAGCATTT
>WOGR01001000.1:0-21647 GCA_015342045.1 Leptinotarsa lineolata
ACGTCGTGAAGTAACGTGGTTTGAAATCACTCAACTTTTAATTATATTAATTTATTTTATTTTATTTATTCATTTTTTTCACTCGTATTTTATTTCACTGTGAATTCTTTTCAAGTTTTTTGCTTAACATATTTGCCATTTTGAGCTATTCTTTCAATCCGCATCAAAGCTTTGAGTTTCTGCGGATGAAAAAGTAATCAAATATATCCTTGACAGATGAGTCTATATTTTTCAATTCTATTGGTAGGTAACAATGCATGATTGAATTTGTCAAATGCTTTTGAATAATCAAGTAAAGCCAAGGCTGTTCTCAACTCATCTAGAAACATTCAATTCGTTTGTTGTTTGTCAAAAGTCTGCCCTCTATTACACTTCAGCAGATAACGTGGGAGAAGTTGGAGAACACAAAAATACAGAAGGAACATTGACTGTTCCACAAAAAAAGTCTTTTCCAATCGAATCGAAAGATCTAATGACATAACTGATTTCCACGAAATCAAACCATACATTTCTCACCCATGAGTTGTTTGTGATGTAGCAAGAAAAATGTGAGCGAGAAAGACTGATTTTTGCTCTAGTTTGATCGCAAGTTTGAGAGGATTAGCAGTTTGGTGTTTCCACTCACACACAAATCCTCCTATACTGATTAGACACACCTAATCTCCTCGAGGGTATTTGCAGGAAGCGATTTCGTTGAATCTGATGGCCAACTCGGCAAGGTGACAGTGAATTTATGAGTTCTTTCGTAAGAATGAACAACGTTTCTCTGAGTTACCGTGTGGAAGCATGATTTAATTATTGACAACATTTCATGGGGTTGCTGCTAAGAACAATAAGCTTGATTGGTTTGGATTCCGGTGAGAATTGGGGATATTCACAAAGTATAATATTTCATTGTCTTTACATTCGAATAAAATACCTCTTCATAGTGATTTTCCTAAGAGTTTTTTTCGAAGAGTGTAATTATCAAAATTGAAAGCTTTGTTACTTATGCGGCTGTGGTTCCAATTAAGTGTTTATTTTCAATTTCACAGATTGATGAAGTAACCGATGGGGTTTTCCATTCAGATTGATTTTTCAAACATATTATCTCTATAGCAAATAATGGAAATGTCTTGGGTGGAATAGTCGAACCAAGCTGGAACAAGTCCTCTCGATAGTTTCCAATTCCTTTCAAGCGGTAATTTTTGAGGTTTTTTGATACTTGAAAGCTTATTGCATTCTACTATCAAGTTCCCATAAATTTCATTTCTACAATTTTTTTCCTTCAATACTTCATAAAGATCCAAATTTGGGTGTTGATCATGTACTGTTTAAAATCTGTTTGAAAACAGTGTTTCCCCTTGTCGCCTCCTATGACCGACAACCCCAAAAAGTCGAAATTTGTGCGAGCTAAATGACGAGGTCTTACCTTCTAGCGTGCGATTCGTAGAAGAAATATGCTTCTGGACAAAATTTGGATTGTCCATAAATTGATCACCTTTTGATATCCGCTGTCATATATTCGAGAAAAAAATAACGAGTTATCTCAGCCTCTTCAATGCATTGCTTACGACACATATCTTCGTTATACACCTTTAATTTTCTGAGATGTTCTATAAATGTATATCTCGTGTATGTTTGTAGGCTTCTTATTGATCAATTTCGTGATTGGATATAAAGATAGTTTTGAGAACTACGTGAACGACACATAGTTAGCTCTCAGATGGAGACGTGTCTTTCTGGAGACTGAGGTTAACATATTTCAAGATTTTTCACAGTTCCGGTTCACTCAACTATTCAAAACTGAAAATATTTTTCTGGATATCATATTTTTCAGTTTTGAAACTTTCCATAAGACATGTTGGATAAATTGAACAAGCTATAGAAACATGTTCTAAGTTTCACATTTGAGGGTGTACATTAAAAGTACAGAGTGAGCTCAATTGGACACTCTGAAGAAAAACTCCTGTTTTCAAACTAGATATATGGAAACTGATGGCTGTGACAGGTGATCAAATTTCATGACAAACTCAATGGTGAGAACCACATATCGATAGCTGTCATCGATTCTGAGTTACATCAACTGCAGCTAGTATGAACAGTGGAGTCCCTCAGGGGTCTATTCTTGGTCCCATTATCTTTATTTTGTATATCAGTCATCTGACATCGTTAAATATAAAGAGAAAGTTCTCGTTTCTCGCAGATGATAACACAATACTGTGGCACAGTAAAAATACATCAGATCTCCACAAGGTTGAATCTTCAGATATCAGAATTATCAAGGACTGGTGCGATCTTTGAATATCAGCGGAACCAATTTGATATGTTTTCGGAGTTTATCGATAACTTTCCAATTACTATTAATGACAGTGTTATCGAGAATAATTGAGCACCAAATTCCTGGGTATCATAGATAACGCCTTGAGGTTTGGAGACCACATCAGAATAGCTACAAAGAAACTTTCTTCGGCTTGTTTTGCGGTAAAATTAACTTTTAGAGCTAAATCTGTCTACTATTCACTAGTAGACTCACACTTGAAATACGGAAACCCGTTCTGGGGAGCATGTTTCAGAACCCAGCGGTGTCGCCTTTGTGTAGGAGAAGCTAGTAGACATTTCGAACACCTTCTCTGAAGAAATATATTTCATCATTTGTTATTTATAATTATCATTATTATTGTTGAAATTAATTTTAATACTGGCACACATTTCCTGTATGTTTCTTTGAAAATATCTGCTGAAATTTTGGAGAGTTCCTTCAGATCTTATTCGACTGTGGCATTAACCTGTCACTACTAGCAGTATAATTTAGAAAGAAAAATGCAATAACTTTGGAAAACATGGACTGAAACACAAAACACTCTTGAGAATCCAGCAAAACATTTTCAACTCTTGCTTTCCATTATTTCATGCAGAAAGTTGCATTCTTCATTAACGCTACGAAAAAGAATTCTGCTGAGTGGAGATGAAAGTGGAAGGTAATTAGCCAAATTGAAAGAGGAACTGCTGAAAATTTCAGCCGTGAGTCTGCTATGCGGAATTATCAAATGAACCAGAGTGGATGTGAGTTAGAACCTACTCAAAGAGTCATGCGGGGATTTTTGATATTTGATGGAGAAGCAATACACTTATTTCATCTGTTTCAGGAAGTATCACTTGGTCCGGAAAATTACTGTTGTTGAGGATGTTGAAGAGAGATAAAACAACAAATTCCCTAATTCATACCAGCGGTGTTTTTAATCAATCAATTAATTATCCAAAAATCAGTTTGATAAGATGATTGAAAACACTTTTTTTGTCTAATTTTCACTACGTTTTTTATTCTCACGACCGGTTTCGGAGTGTGAACACGAGTTATATGGGGTTACAGGTAGTCTGAGAGGCTAGGTATTGATTGGATATGGGTACCAACTGTGAAATTATAGAGTTTATCGGGGTTGCCAAATTCATAAATTCAAGAGTGGAGACCTATATAGATCGACTTGTTCGTTTAGGGGTATATATTTCTGGTTTTTTATTGATTTATTAATTTTCATGGCTTCCAACAAATTAATTTTTTTCCTTTATAACATGTGTGTGAAATTTTGAGATAAACTTCACTTATCTTGTGTTTTGTGTCTTGAAGATGTTCATACATTGTAGATTTTCTGTCCAAACAGACGTGTTCACGAAGCCTTGCGTCTAAATTTCTACCGGTTTGGCCTGTATAAACTGCAGGGCATCTACCACCTGTAACCCCAAATAATTCGTGTGCAGACTCCAAAAAAGTAAGTTAGTTAGTTTTACTTGATAATGGGCTAAACCCCGAAACAGGTCGTAAGAATAAATAAATGAAGTGGAAATTAGACAAAAAAAGTGTTTTCATTCATCTCATTGGAGTGACCACGAATGAACACATCATCAATAACACAAACCAAGAATCATTAATAATTGACAAAGCGACAAGTGCAATAACTTGTGGTATAATCCATAGTGTTAGATATATATGAATTGAATGTAAATAAGTATGGGTAAAATGTAGGCAAATATTTTATAAAGGATATTTGATACCCCCTTCATAATATTCAATGAATAAATTGAGTTACAAATTTCAATTGACAGGTTCAAAATAGTATTGCCAATGTTTATAAAAAATGACAACCAAGAGTCTATTCCATATTTTTCCAATTTTTTTCTTTCACTGAAATTGATAAGAAAAATTATTCTACATGTAAGATCGCTTGAACGGTGTCAAACGACACAGGTCCGGATTGCTCACTTCGATTAGGCTGAATAGTATGAAAACGTTATTTGGAGTCTACTTAATAATTACAAATTCAATACGTTTTCCATCATAGCAATGCATTCAGTGCATAGAAATAAGCAGATTGATAATAACAATAAATCTGATTGATAGACAAAATGAACAGTACGAGTTCCATGACAGATCCTTGTGGGACACCTTTTTCAACAGTGAGATATCATATTGTGCTTTGTATCAGCGGCGCCAACTCCCAATTATACATATTGTTTTTCTTCCCCCGAAAATAATTCAACCCATTTCAATGTAATTTCAATCAAAACATACAATTTCAGTAATCCTATAACTTTCTATACAAAATATTGCCGTGGATCACTCGTCAGCGACAATGTATTCAGTTCAATTGAAGGGGAGACTAGCTGTTATTCGAGAAGGAGACGTAAAAATTCAAACGTTTTTTTTCCAAAAATTATTTACCTGTTTGAAACTGTTAAAAGAGGTTAATATGGTGTCAGAAGTTCATATTCCACTACGATACTAATGAAAGCTGTGTATTGAAATCCCTGATTAGCCTAAGAATAACCATTCTAGGTATATTGTTTGAGAAGCCAATGAAAGGTTCAATGAAAAATTGATTAGGCTACATTTTTTTGTCAGTTCACCGAAACTATCGATAACTATATTTTTGTTCGACTATTGAGCTTTACCTCATTAGTTTCATGATGGGGCAGATAATCTCTTTCTGAGAATTATTTTTCTATTTACTCTACCTGATGATCTTCTATTGAGCATAATCATTTTGTGAGGACAAAATTGGAAAAGATGTATCAACATGTAGTGTCATGTAAAAATCTCAATAATTCCAGACATTTTATTCCATTTCATATTCGTTCTTCAATGCGTGTTGAGCGACACCAGATTTTTCTGGTCTACAGATTCGGGATATGTGCTGTGTTCTTTGAAACGAGTTTCAATATTTCACTCAGTCTGACCGATATATTTTTCATCACAGCTCTCAAAGCCCATTTCTTATATTCTCGACTTTTCCAACATCTCTCACGTTTTATCACTGACAAAAAATTCAAGAGAGATGAGAATGGCAAAGTTGAAGTTTGTTTCATTTACCACTGACACCTTCTTCGTTCTTCACTTTTCGGGGGTTTCTATTGAAAAAAAATTGATGGATCACTCGAGAAGTCAAAAATACTATACTACTTCGCGAATTCAAATCATATCCTATTTGCAATGATAACAAAGTTACCAATATAATTGTAACGAAGTGATTCTGATGGGAATTTTCAAAAAGTCACGCCATTCTTCCATTTATGATTGAAACTGTTCTCAAATCCCAGCATAATATCATTTCCCTCAATCACGAATCACCCGAAAAATATTATTCTCTCTCGTCACACTCATTACCATAAAAGAAACACTCCAAGTGGAGCGGAGATTGAGTTTACCAAAGTTGGAGTCAGAATATCTTCTCGACCTCTTGAGAGGCAACGTGAAAATTTGAAAATCAATTTAAAAAGTTGAAGTGTTTGTTTTCCCAGAGCAAACCTAATAAAAAAACTGACTCAGACCTTCAGAGAAGATCTATCGATCGAAATGAGTTTTAGCAATGTAACAGCAATTTTTATCGGAGCGACTGGAGAAAAAGGACCAGATCCGGGAAAGGATTTACGGTCCTTCTCATAACGTATTTCACGGGGAGTGAAATATAGATGGAAATCGAATCATTACTTTGTTGCTGGGAAAGTAATTTACCGAGTCGTGGATTTTGTGAATGGGTTATATGATTTGTATAGTGAATAACCAATACAGTTTAGAAATATCCCAACTTCAACATCTTTCCTCCAGAAAAAAAGGCCAAAATTGCAAAGAAACGACCGCATATGGCAGAGAAAAAAAATTGTTTCATCAAGACACCCTACCGTCTCACTGTAATACCTGGCAAAAAGCTATGTTTGTTAATATTCATTTCAACTTCGCTAACAGATAGGTTTCTTCAATTCTGAATTTTCATTCATCGGTCCTGTGTCTCAATACAATGTACCATTATAGCAAGACCGAAGAGTGTTTATATAAACAAAATTCATCGGCGTGGTTAGAAAACATGCATAGTCAGATATATTGGTCACGTAGCTTGAACTGCCCTGGATGTTTATATGGCCATATCAATTTTCCGAAACTTGAAGTCGTGAGATCTGTATACTCAGCAGAAATAAGTTTTTGGGTGACCCCGTAGCACGTGGAGACGGTTACAAAGAAAGGTTCGAGAGAGAATCGGAGGGGGACGATGCACCTGTCATTTCTTCCTGGCTTTTTGAAAGGTGAGGGCTTGGGGAGTCTTACGAGAGCCACGAAGGGAAGCGGTTACGAGAGCTCGTCGAGACGAGTTCGGGGGATCATCCCTTAGCCTTCGAGGCTGAAGATGGTGGCTAAAATAGAGGACTTAATTTATTAGGCGCGTGGTGCGAAATATCAGGAAATTCAGAATAAATGTGTTGGTGTTGAAGACACACCCACCGGATCAACAGAACCTAGGGGTTGACCATGAACCATCAAAGAGGCGTAATGTGAGTGTTTGTTTTTTCGTTTATATACTAACCGGTTGATATTGAGAGAGTTAACATATTATTTTGTCTAAGTTCACTTCATATTTACAGGAAGATTATAATTATTGTTGGATGCCAAATGTGGACTATTCAGCTAGATTTCAGATTACAGTAAGTAAAACTGAAAGTATTTCGTGCTGTAAATTTGAATTTTGATTTTTTATGAGTTTTCACACGTTGTTTTTTTGTTTGTTGAAATCTCGAACTTTCATTTTCTCTTGGGCTGAGAAAAATATCATCCTTGTAGAGTAAAATGAATTCAGGAAAACAAAGACTTCTTAGTCAATCTATGGAAAAGAGAATAATAGTAGATGAAAAGTATTTCAACTGAGACTAAAATTCAGTTAAAGCATGTTCACCATCGTTCTGGAACCATATAATGAGAGATCATTATGAGCAGGTATACCAAATGATCAGATTCCAAAAAGACCGGCTTTCGTGCAATCGGTACGAACCCTTTAACCTTTTCGAAATTGCCCAACATCCAAAATATGATATGGAGGAGTACGTATCTTGTGACAGCAGATGCCAAATTCAATTCGACAAAACAATCACGGCCTTTGCGACAGGGGTTCAAAAGTAAGAAAAAATAAATCAGTCATAAGTCCTGTTGGTTTATTACACTGCTGAGCTCAGTCAATTATACGTTATTACACTGTTGACAGCTAGATGGGATTTTATATATCGTAAGTCCCGCATTGCAAAAAAACAATACAGTCTACAAGCAGAAGTTATTACATCACAAGTTAATCAAAACAATGGAAAAATTACATGAATTGAACTTCGAATTGCTCCCATATCCACCGTATTTGCCAGATTTGGCTCCCAGCGACTACTAGCTGTTCGCAGACCTCAAAAAATGCTCATCGGTAAGGAATTTCGCTCGAATGAAAAGATGTGGTATTGAAATGCTAGGGCGGCGCTGGAATAGCTCTTCATTGAGATTACGCTAATAAATAAACCCAATTTTGAACAAAAAACACGCATTTTCTTTCTTAGAAGGGAACTCTTCAGCCCATGTGTCAGCTCAGTTCTGCAGATGTTACGAGAAGGATTTCAAATATGAAAACTTTGTACAGTGAGTAAAAATTGTTGAAATAGCAAAACTACCACCAAAAGATCATGATGAAGAGTACATTTCCACGGTCGTTCATTGACATTTATTGGATGAAAGATATTCAATTCTCATAACTTGAATGGCACAGGTAGCTTCATTTTTGCTTTTTTTCGAAAAAAAGGATCAAAATCATGTTGTACGTGGACTGTATTCCGTGTGACCTGAATTTGAATGTTGTCCTTTTGCATGATTTCGGTAAATAGAGAGAGCAAATATTTGAACTGTGGTTATCTTGAGAGGTTCAGCGACTTGTTTCGAATAATGTGGGTTTTCCAGTGTCACATTCCTGTGAGACATTCAACACCAACATAATATTGGTCAAAAATCATTCTGGAGTTATGCCAAAATGTCCTACACAACCAACCAGTTCAATTGTTTGATTTGGCGGGATACTGGGAACGAGTTGAATTGAGGATTCTAAAAATCTACTGAATAATCGAGAAAAAACTTTTTTGTAATGTAGAAATTTTTGAACCATTGATACCTAGACTCAGTTCATTTTTATTCATTACATGTCAATTTGGAATTTTTCTGATGTTTGAATTTATGATCAGCTTATACCTGAACTCATATAGAATTAATAATCATCACTCACATGATTCGAATTGTTGATTTATATTAAGCACTAAACGTTAAATTCAATCGGTATGAACACATCTGAAGGAGCTATTATGAAGTGAAATACGTTTGGCTGCTGGATGAAAATCTCGCAATAAACTGAGCTTGAATACGTTATGGATTCCCATCGAATATCGGCCGATTCCATAATCAAATTACGAAGACAAATTGGAATTTTCTCACCAAAGAGAAAAGCTGTAAAACCAATCCATCGCTCAAAAACATCGATAGCTTGGAAACGAAAGCTCTCCACAATATACAAATCAGCTTCCATCTTCCAGACTCACCATCCACTTTTCCATCCATCCATGTAATCTCTCAATCTCTCCAGCTCTTTCATTCGTCATTATACTAAAATTCTTCTCGTTCAACTTTATTTCCATATTTTACGTTTCAGTTATCATCGCTCCAAGCAATTCCCGTATCGATTTTGCATATCCCATATCGGAAACAAAGGCGGAAATTTTCCGAATCCCATCTCCTCAAGCAGCTGATTAGTGATTGAGTGTATATTCAGATATAAATCCGTACGAACGTGTATTTTGACATCCTTAAAGTTGTCTCGAAACCTACATATGGTAGGGTGTACGCAACTATTTTTCCAACATTTTTTGCAGATATTTCGTTTCTATAAGTTTTTCGCTATTTGTATTCATTATCAACAGTGTAGAGGATTGAACTCACCACAACTTTTGTTTCAATTTTAATAGAGTGTTTCAAACTTGATCCTTGAACTTTCTATTCCCAGATCCTACAGGAACTTATGATTGGGTTCAGCCTCTCTTTCCCCCTGAAAGAAAACAATAAAAAAATGTTTATCTCAGCTCTTCAGGAAGAAATATCAACTCTCAGACTAGTCGAATTCATCAAAAGTTTGACAACGAATTTGCGTGTTTATCCGATGAAATATTCAGCATATGAATTCCTAACTCTGAAGGAGAATACAGAATTCAATTCCATTGACGTCAACTTATACAATGGGGAAACTCATTTCGCATCTTTCCATGCCTTCTGCTCAACATAATATATCATCGGAATATGTTATATGTGTTTCTCCAAGCTATGAAACTGAAAGAACATAGTTTTGTGACATATTTTTCCTAGAAAACATGTTTTTCTACTATGTGCTTACTGGGAAGGCAGGATCATAGGCGGCGATTTTACTAATTTGAATATATTTGAATAATATATGACATACTGTTAAACAATGTGTCCAAAATTGAATGGGTCAACATAAAGAAATTGGGAAGTAGTTGATTTATACCGATTCGAAGTCATCTTCCCACCACATGACCTTGAAACGACCTTGGACTACATCACACGACATTGACAAGGTAACTTCTAGATAACTTCATCGTTGACCTTGGATAACCTTGAACTGCGTCATATAACCCTGATAATCCATGTTGAAAGTCACTGTTCGTTCAACCTTGATTACCATCAAAGTCATATCCCTGACTCAACTCAACTAATAATGCCTTCGCCGGGTCTTCAGCTGAAAAGCCTGAGTTGGATCTTGTTCCTTTAGCTCTGATTGAATAATTGTGTAGTTGGTGTGATAAAATGATACCTGCCAATCGAATGAATCCTCACCTCGGAGTACTGGAGCATAGATCGATAGAAAGATACAAAGTCTCAGTTGAATCAGAAAATAGGTGCACAGTTCAGAGCGTATTTAAATAGATAAATATTTATTCAACCATTCCAATACAAGTATTCCCAATATAAGTCCACACTCTCCGATTGATTTTACATGAGTGGTTTCATCATTATCTGAATATTAGTTGTCAGTCAGAGATGGTGTGTGTGTGCATTGATGTAATCCTGAGAACTATTTATAGGATCTTCGTGGAACATAATGAATAACCTAACCATTGAGTGCCTATCCTCCTCTCCTACCAGTAAACGATGTAATTATAAACTTATTTTATTTTTCGCTACAACTTTTACTGAGTGAACCATATTTACTGTGATGTAAGGTTATTTTTATGAAGATAGATTTCGTTTTCAGTGTCTTCGAATTAAAATTCTACTTTTTTCATCAAGTTATCGATATTTGTGAAATATTCAGATGGTATTTCTGGAAATTGAAATGAATTTTCTCTAAAATGATAATCCCAAAAGTTTTGGGAAAATTCTCCACTAATTATTTCACTGCAGTTGGTTAATGGAGATATTTAATAAGCAATACAGAGAGTTTTCTGTCTGGGCAAATTGAGACCCCGGTGTCAAGTCACAAAACCCTTACGGCGTGTCACTACCCGAGGAGCAAGCAGATTGAGACCTCAATGTAGTCGAAGCTACTTGAAAATGGCTTCAAAGTCGAAGCCAAGACGTCGATCAACTAAAATAGCAAGACCCGTTTGAACCCGGACTTCACACACACACACACACACACAGACAAGCTCAGCTTAGGTAGCCACCTCTATGATTTTATATTTCTGATGAAATTTCAATTCATTATCATTGTACCTGAATGTGAGTTCTGAAATAAAATCTGAATCTGAATTTATTTGAAGTAGCTATACTTCACCAGTAGACATAGAAGTTTCTGAAATGTTTCTTGAAAGGGAGCTCAAAATGTATAAATCAAGCTGTCTTTTGCACTTGAGTAAATGTCGAAAAAAAAGATTCCTTTTAAAAAAGCACATGTCCAATCACATTTCCTGCCTGGTTCGTTACGAAACTCAATTTGCCATCATTCCACTCTCGAATGGAAAACGTGGTGATTACTTTTATCCACTGATCCTTTAATACCAACCCAAACTTCAGATTGGGAATATTATGGCAAGGATAATAAGCTTTCATTGAATTAAATTGAAGAGTGGATCCTGTTACGATCTTTTTCGTACTGGAAATGGTGGCCTATTCAACGGATTCGTGTGATGATTACTTTCATGCCTGATCTTATAATCCCAACTGAATCTTCCAATTGGATTTATTGTGCTGTGCTAGGGTTAGAGCAGATTCTCCGCACGAAAGACCGTAGATATCGGTCCACTGAAGGATGTTTTCAATTTTGCGAACAATAATCTGAAAAAAAAGTACACTTCGTTGGTTGAACAACTCGTCTTTTGGTATAGTTGACCGATGTTCTAAATTGAATATACGAGGTCATCAAAAGTTTCCTAACAATAGATACACAATATAAATTCCAGTATTTCGAAAAAACTACCCGAACAAGATATAAACCAACTTCTAGAAACTAAATTAAGCGTCATAAGAATTGACCTAATTTGGTGAACTCCATGATATCCAAAACCATAAACCAAAAATATCGCACGTTTCATGACAGAAAAAGGCTTGTACGTAGCATACGAAAAAATAATGATCAACACATAATTATTGAAAACAAAGGAGATATAATATAACTGTCGTTCAGATTAGGAGTATGGTTTTGGAGCCAGATTTCATATCGGTCAAACGGGAAGATTTTTCATTCGAATAGTGGAAGAGCATAGAAGTGGTTTTTTGAGTGTAACGATCAATACCATATTTGTGGGACATCGGCAAAGGGGCAAGAGTTTGGTTACGATTATGGTGGATTCATTAGGAACAAAGAAGTTTCAAAATCAATCTATTGGAATGCTTAGATATCAATAAATTCAAGCATTCGGAAATTTCGTATAATAACCAAATAGATTTTAATAATTATGATCTGTGAAATTTATTTTCCAATTTGAAGTTGATACATTTTTTCTATAATGTGAAAACAGTAATAAAATATGTCTGAAAGTCTTAAATCTGTTAAGTTATAAATTTGAGAAGCATTAGATATGTGAAATCAGTTTGTATTGAATAAATATACCTGTTTAGTTTAAATCTCCCAATATAGAGTCACCAAAATACGTTACCATGGATTTTCTTCAAGTATTGGCCAGTTCCATCCCAGCAAAATGTTTTCACTCCAAGAAAAGCAGTGGCGTATCACTTCACCCTTTGAAATAATTCGATGCAAATTTCGTAAAGACGCTGTGTTCCAAAAAATTGTGTTATCCAGCAAAAATACTTTCGATACGCAAAAGTTGCCTACTATATTTCAAAAATCATGCCAGTCATGCCGAATCTATCATAAAATTGTTGGAAGTTTCGACATATTTGATATCAACTCAAACCTTTCGGAAAAGCTCATCGGTGTGTCTACTCTGCTATTAACAACTTCAATAAATATATGTTTCAGCACTGTTACTTTTCCAGATTGTTTGAAAATGTCAAAATTTATTTATATCTTGAAAAAGACAGCCCCGATGGCCTCATCAATTATCGACCTATAATACATAAACTTCCGTTTGGATTCAGGAAAAATCTGGGAATACTTGATTCTATTTAGACGGTAGTGAATAATATCATCGATAGTTTTGAGAAGGGTATTCATACATCAATCACACTTGTAGATCTCAGTGGAGCGTTCGATTGTGTTTCTCGCCATCTTTTTATAAAAAACTCGGACACAATGGGGTTATAGGTCTACCTCTCAACCTGATAAAATCATATCTTACAGGTTAAACTCAGTGTGTCTCCGATAACGGAAAACTATCCGACTTACGTAAAATAAAATATGGTGTGCCCCAAGGATCTGTCTTGGGACCCATCTTGTTCATTATTTACATCAATAATCTTTTTACTTCTTTTATCCGAAAACTATTGTCATGTATGCCGACGATGCGACATTGATCAACAGACACTCAGACTTGCGCACTCTTAAATATATTGAAGCGAAGGTGGAAAATATAGCAGATCACTGGTATAGTAATAATCTACTCTGCCGGAACAGAAACAAAACACAAAAATTGAACTTTTTCGCAAATCGCACACTTCCAAATGATGGTACTGTTAAACTCCTTGGAATAACCTTGAACGATAATCTCAACTGGTTTGCTCATATAGATGAACTGTGCAAAAAATACACGTATGTTCTGCGTCAACTCAAAAAGTTTGCAAACATAGAAACCTTATTGGGTGCCTTTCATGGTCTCATACAATCCCATTTGAATCATTTTATGGGGAAATATTCCAAACTGAAAGAAGGCTTCATTATTTGAAAGCGGGCTATAAGAGTCATAGCTAATGCGGGAGATAGGGATCACTGCCGGCCGCTGTTTGCCGAAATGGAATGATGTCTTTACCTTCCCTATACGTATACCACTCACTACTACATAACATAAAAACAAAAATGCCTACTCAACTGGTTATATAATTGTGAGTATCTTTTTTGTATATGAATTTCTAATGGTTGAGTGAAATCACAATTTGTGTCACCTCAAACCTTTGTCACCCCAAACCTTTCATTATTTACTTCAAGTGAGTAATTTTTGGTGAATTTGTTGAGATGGATGCACTTGCAAATATGGTCGAATCTGAAAATTATTGTTGAAGATTCAATTGAGTCTCCAAAGACATATTCCAGCTGAGAACTATAAAGTGTTGCATGTAAGTTACTGAAAGCATTTGTATCGGTTATATTCGAAGAGATTGGAACTCGAACTTCATAATGAAATCATTCACGAATCGATAAAGGGGCCTTGGGACATGCAACAAGTTTGAAATGAGTTTGTTATTGAGTACGTTGGTCCATGTTGATGTACACCCTATATGCCTAACTGTAGAATTGAATCTTATTAGGGAAACCATCGTGATAAACTGAGTTATCTAATATTACGGACTATTCCTAGAGGAACTTGAAGCCCCTGGTTTCATGATATATAACTATCTCTCTAATCAAGATTGTGATGATTGGGAACTTGTCTAGTTGTTGATTGGATGAGAAAGTGATTTCACGATATAAAACAGATTCGGCTGTAACTTGACTCTATGTTGAAGTTTGGAAAACGTTCAATCGAATACGTCGAATATATTTTCCGCAGTCTTCTGCAGCCATCATCAAAGGCCTCTCCCAACTTTGACCCTATAGTTATTTTTTATTGCTGGTGGGCGTGGCCCACACTATTGTTTCAGTTGATTTGCCTAATTCATGTATTTTTGAGTATGAGTAGCCAGACTTCATCAATGTTAATTCATTCTTTCTTTCAGTCAAAATTGTTTCCACTCGAGTTCTTATATAGAACTTCTTCAACTCTTATGACTATGCGTGCATCTCACTAGCGTGGAATGATATATTACTGGTATATCAGACATATATCCCAATATACTACATTGCTGACGACAGCACAAGCTTCTATCGAACTTCTAGAAAACTCATCTCCTCACTGTCAAATGCAAACTTTCATAGCTTAGTATGAATAATAACATCGTCGAGTTGAAATTGAACTGTATATTCAAATGACTTCACATTGATAATAAGCTGAAATTCGAAGAGCATATAATCAATCTGAATGAAGAACTTGCGACTTGCTGTTTTGTTATCAAATCAGTTTCAAAAGAGTTGATACGATTTTTGCCAAATCTGCTTTCTGTGCATTTTTAGCTGGACATATCATATATAACATTGCATGCTGGGGAGTATACAGCAAAAAAATGCTGTGAACTGTTTCTGATTGTCTTACAAAAGAGTCATTACTGTCATTTCTCTATTTATCTACGAAACAGAAAGTGTGATTCTCGAAAATATATGTGTTTCTGATTATTCTAACTAGTCACTATAATACTGCTAAAGCTAACCCAATCAGATTTCCTCTGCCCACAACAGTGGTGGTACAAATATCATTGGTGTAGAATAAGATTGAAATGCACAGTAAAATTATCATGAACCCGAAGAGTTATCCCTTCATTACTTTTTAAGAAGAAATCCTAATTGATTAGGCCTATTTCCATTCATATGAATTTCACAAAGACAACCCATTCTTTAATTTTTAGTGCTTAGTTCTAATACCTTCTTATAATGTGAAATGTATGTTAAAAGGAGATTTTGATTTATATACTGCCAATTCATTCTACAACAACATATGTGACATATTTCATTTCATAAAGATACCAGCGAATCGACTTGACTTTGTATTTTCTTCTGTCATCAGCTTGTCCATGGAAAAGGTTCCCGTTTCAACCCAAATGAGGTGCTTTTGAAGATATAACGGCTGAAAATTTGGCCCTATCGAAAGTTCTAGAATGGTCCAGGATATTCGAGTATTCGAAAACATTTCACGACTTCACAAAACATTTCGAATATTTGAGAACAATCTGTAACATCGTAGGTAATTATGTATCATTCCAGAACAGCGGCAAATGTTTCTGAATGTTCTGGAACATTCATTTGTCAGCTTCTGATGATTGAGAGTTCGTTCTTCCATTCCAACCAACAAACAATATCATGTCAATTCCTGGCCGGGTCAGGTGCCATAGCTAGTAGATACTAATACTGACGCTTCATTAAATTCACTAGAATAAAAATGTGACTGCAACTATCCATTTAAACTAGGTAAGTACCTATCAACTCAAAGACGACACAAAAACTCAGCCTCAATTTTCAGAAAAATCCAGAAGGCGGAACAAAACCAACGCAATTGATGCCTCTCTTCATCATTCTCGCCTCATCTGTTTATCAGACCACTTTAATTCATTTTCTCGCACGATAGTTATTTTGCGATAACTCCAACGATGAATTGCTTGGTGTAGAAGTATTAAATATTCGACAGAAAATCAATCCACAATAGGTAGAAAAAAGCTCATTTCCAAATCGCGTCTTTGAAAAACATCCACCTCGTAATTTGACACAAAATCTCAATACTTTTCTTCGGTCAACGCTCTCTCCCAACCTCCCACGACCTAGCAAACGCCTATCGTTCTCAAACTTGAAAATTCAGGGATCAGAAGCTTAACACCCTAACACCGTTTTCAGCCCAAACTTTATTCATCCATGGAAAGTTTGTTTAACTTTCTCCGACGTGTTTTCGCAGTGTGTTGAGAAACTGTATTTGTGACTTCGACTGGGTGCGAGACACTCCAGAATATTCGCTTGGAAATAGAAGAAAATAAAGGCTGAATAAATGTCGAGTCGCATTTCGTATATAGAGGTATTTGTATGGTTTTAAGCGAAGTCGGCATTTTCGGGACTCTTGTTTTTGTGTAAACTCAATATTACCCACACATTTTTTTCTGTGTACGGAGAATAAACATCTTTATATTTGTTCTGAAATATATGAACAGCCTTATCATGATGTTTCTACAATACGTTTCCATTTGGCGTTGTATAAACGCCATACTGAATCATATTTTCATCGATTTCAAGACATATTCATGATGTTCAATGTTTGACCAAATATTTCAATCGTGAGAATGATGTATACATGATATCACATAACAAACGTTATTTGTATGACGATCATATGAACATTACTCATTATTGATCTCTCTGATTATACAAACGTTATTGTACAGAACTCTTTCGGCTATCTGTACATGTCTCACAGAAACCGTCATATGAACGATATTTTGTAAATACACTGTTTACTGGGAGCAGACTATTCCTCCAATTCATAAGAAATGAAACTCATAGTTATGTGTAAAAGGATTTTGAAATTTGTAGCTCTGTTATATTCCATATTCATGAGGGACTCGAAAATTTTTTGATAGAGAAAAAAAGTGGGGAAATATATTTTTTTCGATTAGCATGATTTTTAAACACACTGTCTACACAATCATATAAAAAAAATCATGTTTTATATGGCAGAGTAACAGTTTAACTGCCTTGGCGAGCCGCGACAGTAAATATTTTACTTCTCTGCCTGGTTAAATAACTATTTTGCATCTCTTCCCAAGAAATAAACAATAACAATTTTTATTGTGTCATTTTCGGTTTGTATTCCATTGAGATGATTGGAATTCTATAGAAATATTGATCATCTGAAGATTGAGTGAATATTAACAATCAAAACTTTTTGGGTAACTGGAAACAGCAAATATCTATTGAAAAACAGAAACTTTAGTAACCAATACCGCGACGGATATTGGATACTCTTTGTTTTTTCCAATGGCAACTTTGCCGAAATTAATCGAGTATTGATCTACAAGCTGGTTTTGGTGTACCACTCCTCCTCAGTGTAAACTGAATATTCCAGAATCGTATGGTGTCGATACTATATCTTAAAACCCTTGAGTTTTACATATTGGAACCACCTTGCCCCAAATTCACAGAGCGTGAAGTTGAATTTGATTGTGTGATTACGGTTGCGGAATTACTGAAACTAGCTTCAACTTCAACTGTAGCATCATTGAATTATCCAAGAAAATGATTTCATTATCCATATTCTACCTCGTCTCTGCTCTCAGTGTCTTACTGTCGCCAATCTTGAAGTGTATCTGAAATTCAAGCAAATGAATTATTTGAAACAGTAATCTCTGCAATAACCATTGCGTCTAAGGCAGTTTCTGCTCAAAGGCAGTCTGTAACTATCTAAATAATAGCCCAACTGAAGCGAAGTGTAAATTCCTAATTGTTCAACCTGCCATATGCAAATTCAATTTGATAATTATCAGTGTTCACGTACAGTTCCACAACCGACTGAATCTATTCCGCGTGGAGCCAGATAGATCGATCGATACCAACCAATTAATATTGAATCAGTTGATGAGCTAAACAAAAACTTCGTCTCAGAAAAACTTCATATCGGAAATGGACTGGCTAGAAATTTTTTGAAAAGCCTCGCGATTAAGAAATATCGTTTTACTCACTGGAACTATAATCAATGAGAAACCTGACCGATATCATGATGACCATTATCTCAATAATAAAAGCTTGTCAGAAACACTCTATGATCCTGCCACAGGATCATAGTATTGGCGATTTTACGTATTTATACCTGCTATAAATTCGATAAAAAATTTTTCTGTGATTGTTCGCAATTTGTAGAAACGTCCAAGAGAGAATCAAGTTCATTATGCTTGGAGTACCTCAAAGATTGACACCAGGTCCATTATTAATCTGCATATATACTTGTGATCTTGTTTCAGTGGGAAAACATGCGATTCACTATATTGATAAAGTAACTGCCAATTTGAGGATACATTATGATCTTCCTCGTCCAATGTCAACATCATAGGTTCGGTGTCGAAATGTATGTGAATTTGAGGTTCACAAATTGTGTAGATTAGTTACATCAGAGTGGAAACATTTCATCCCCATTGTTGTTCATCATGAAAAAATTCAAAAATGAAGAAGATACCCAAACGAGAGCTGGCTTTTTAGAATGAAAACTATGAAGGGACTTCAAAGAGAATTAGCCTTCCTTCCACGAAAATAACATTACAGGAATTTGGTAACAAGTTGATGAAAATTAACTCATCTCTGTGTTGACTTGTAGGTTTCTCAACTTATCCTATAAAAATGGAATAAACTAGCTCAAATGTAGTGTTTTCCTATCTCATTTCCTTTACGGTTGTAGTAGAAATCTTTCACCTTTCTCCTGTTTTATTCTTTAGAACTTTCAGTTGATGTTTCCAAAATCTTCAAATGAACATGTTCAGTATGGAGTAAAATAGATCATCGACTATCAGTAGTGGAAAATATTACGTTCGATCGATAAACTTATAGAAAGACCTGAAAATAATAAAAATTTCCTATATTCAAATTGATCTTCACTCTGTTCTTTCAGGTGGTTTTTTCTGTCCCAAGTGGAGCGAGGAGTGGGTGGTACTCTATGAGGATTCCACACTCGCGTGGTACTCAGATAAGGGTCTTAGCAGACCGAAGGGATACATCAGAATAAGCGAAGCTCCCGAACTGCTGGCAGTTGGAGAATGGACCAGGCAAGTACCGAGAAGGCCGAGATTTCCACGAGCATGTCGCATAGGTGAGTGAAATGGAAAATGTTGAAACTTGGTGTGACATGGTATGAAATCATGCGGAAAATATTCACTTTCACGTTGGCATTAATTTTGTATTTACCGTTGAGAATATCAGCTGTGCGCTGTTGAATTTTCAATCAGTCAATCAATCAAGGTATACTTTATTGTCGGAAGAACGAGGTTCTTGAAGACATAGCTGAGTTTCACACAGTCCAGATACAATTGAAGAAGTATAAAAATATATGAAAAATGTCTGAAATATAGTAATAACAGTTATTACCTACCTTCATGCGTTGGCAAAAATTTAAAATGGAATAGTTGATGGTTAGACAGAAAGCAAGAATATATTGTGTAACTAATATAATGGGTAATGATTCATATATTTGAAATTGAGGGTTATGCACCAAACTTCGAGTAAGGAGAACTTTTGCTATCTACAGACTGGAGACGAAGAATTCATCTAGCTTATAAGAAGTTTGTTGTACGAGGATTTTTTTTATCTCTTCTGAATCGCCTGAGACATGTAGTGTTCCTACTTTCAATAACCCCTAGAATTTGGCTTGACAATTCATATACATGTAACTATCGAAGGATAATAAAGATTCATTGTTATTAAAATGAAGTGGTGTAGAAGATCTTTATAAGTGCCCATACTAATTATCAAATTATCGTTTAAAAAATATAATTTCTTACTACCACTCATTTTAATAATTCGGGAACTTCAATTGTCCTGACTTCCGCTAATTGCTGATTAAATATTTCTGATTACAGGTCAATTGCTTGCCATTGGAAGCAGAGCTCTTCGAGACGTTCACTGGCTTATGGCCCAATCACCAGCGGAAATCAAGTAAGCTCTCTCTTCTGGCCCGTTTATTTATTTCTCACAGTTTTACCCCGGCGTTGAATGCTTTATTGACGTTTGCTGACAACGAGTGATAGAGCCATAATACCAGTAAAAAAGCGACTGAAAGTATTAAATAACAAATTTTCCATTTTCATCCATTTCGTGGACAATTTCTTTCTCCCACACATTACAGACTGTAATAACTAACTTCGGAGCTGTTTCAAACCTCTTTTGGTTGCAAAGCTACGAAATATCATTTCTTCTAGTCTAAAATTCATACACCAATAACTCCGCGATCCAAATTCAAAACAGTTAAGGTCGTTCTATAGAGAATTGAAATACATTTCGAACGAAGGATGACAAAACTTGCTTCGTAAAAAAATGACAGCACACCATTGCCTTTTTCATCAGGAAGTATTGAAAATGATTACTTTTCATAAAAATTTGTCTGATTTTCATATCTTGCTTCGTTCGACAGTTGAGAAGGGTGAGGGACTATTTACGTTCGCCCTGTATGTATCGTTTGTAACTCTCATCAGGAAAAAAATTGTATGAAATTTATGAAACTCATTCATTAACACATATTTTGTCGCAACTATTCTGATAATAAACAGGGCTATTCAAATTCGTTTCTGTACATGAGTATCTCATAAACGATAAGAGATAGAGTGTCGGCTGAATTGTGATAAAGTGGCGTATTGATGTAAATAAATCGAATATACCTCTTTTGGTTCTGGAGATATACAGGAAAAACCAAAAAATCCCAAATTATTTTTTCCTGTATTCGCAGATATATTAAAAATATGTCTACATTTTGCTATTGGCACTTAACGTGGCCTATCAGAATATATACATGAATCTTTTATACAGGGTGTCATCTGACTTGGGCCACCCCCATCTTTGAATTTTCAAACACCGACCTGTATTTTTTGTTGTGATTTTTGGATTGTCGACGTTCACTTCATACTGAGAAATCAAATTGAATTTTAAATTCCGACATTTTTAGTAACATTTTATTATAATTGGGTGAAATATTCCCTTTCAAATTACGGCCCTGTAAATTGGTTGACTGAGTTATATGAAGACACAATAGCAACATTCACGTCTCCTCATGTACCGTAGAGTTTTTCGAGAGTTTTTCTTCATTTATAGGTACCTATTCATATTTTTTCACATTTTCATTGCTCTGAGTGTTTTCTACAATGAACTTCGAACAGCGAAACCTTTTATGATTATCTGAAACATTGCTGCTACAAAAATATAATATATGTGTATATATCCGAAACGAACACTATAATTGTGTAACGTTCCGTTTTTCCATTTGTAATTTCATATTGTTTGTGACACAATCTGAACAAAAAATAAATCTTTTCATTGTCAATATCAAGTTGTGAACTATAACATACCCATTATTCAAATTCTTATTTTCATTTTCACAGATCTGGGATTCTCCTGTACAGTCTTCGGTAGTGCTACCCAACAAAAATAAAT
>WOGR01001001.1:0-21640 GCA_015342045.1 Leptinotarsa lineolata
ATCGCACGAAAATGTTCACGATTTAATTCCATTTTTGGGCCGAGATGAATCTTTCAAGTTACTGTAAACAACACAAATAGCGCTCGTATGTCAAAACGTTCTGAGTACGTATAACCTCAAAAATGTCCAACTAGATAGAGCTGTCAGTTGCCTGCCAGATTGTAACACTAGGGTTGCCAAATTCCGAAGGATAAAAGGCAACCTATATTAACGCCTTCCAAGAAATATGTTTTACATTCCTATTCGGTTTTATAGACCAGATAAGTCTAGTGTCGCTCAACATGGCTTGCAAAACGACAGAATAAAGCAGAAATGCTTGAAATTGTGGAGACCGGTACATGACTTTCATAGTTTAGGAATCGAAAACTATGAAAAGAGATCTATAATCAATTCCTGTCTTACGTAATGAGTACAAGTTGAAACCAGGAAAATATAGGTATGATTATTCATTATTCATTACCACATTTAAGATAAAACAAACTAACACAATAACTAATACCAGTGAGTCATTTAATGACACTCATTAGACGATACATTACTTTCGGTAGGGAGTATGTAAAAGGATTCCATTCATTTATGAGATTTACTCTCAGTCATCTTCTGATAATGCTAATTTAATTGGTTAAACGCCCAACAAGAGATGGTGTTTTCGTCTGGTGTGGAAAATGCTTTTTCATTAGTTTCATTTCACACAAGAGGTTCTCATTATAAACATCAAGTACAACGTTAATTGTTTTTTAAAAAATGTATCAAACTCATTCATTGAAGTGAAAAATTAGACTTGAATTAGAACGGTTACTTACTTGGAATAAACTAGCTATTCCTTTCTTGAAGTTCAGTAACGAAAGAGTTTCTCCTTTCGGTAAAAGCAGTTTTTCAATTCTTCCATCTTTCCATACGACCAAAAATGGTTTATTGACTACATCGTCCAGTTTTGAAGTGTGTGCTTTGAATCCATCGGGGGAAGGAGCCTTCCTTGATCGAATGTGAAGCTGCGGGGATTCCAGCTGTTGAGTATAAAAAATATAAATATAAAATATACATTTTTTTCAAATACGAAACATGTATATGAGATGAGTTATAGTTGAACGAACTTTGCATACACTGAAATATTTCGAATTGTATGTAAAAAAAACCAAAATGTTTGTCACATGCTTGGGTACATACATTCCTATACAATTTACACTGAATTATGTTGCGGTCAGAAATAATTTCGATCTCTTTCAATAATGTTTATCTCAAGAGGATTATAATAATTATTATTATATTTATGTAACACGTGTTTCGCTATACAATAGCTTTCTCAAGCGATTCATTACTGACTAAATTCTACTTAATTTGTGCTTCACAAAATATCTATTTGGATCATATAACCTTCTATCTACGTAATGACTAATGATTGTATTTTACCCGAGTTGAGGTAAAAACTAATTGAAATTTTCAAAATGTCATAAATGAAAAGATAACTAAGTCATTGGTTGGATAATTTGTGCTTTATATAATAACCTACTCAATTTCTAATCATTTTATATGAGTATAGGTGAATAAATGAATATGAATAAACAGGGTTGGTTATCACTGAATCTGAATTGGGTACAGCTTGTGCGTGATGATAATGTGTAGAATTTTTCAACATATAAACTTCTATGAAGAAAGGTTGGATGGGTAACAGGATCAACTTTTTCTTAAAAAAACAACTGTCTTGCCGGCGTTTCGAATTCAATCAAATTCTTTTGCAGGGCTAGAAAAGTAGTTTCTTCGTGTTATTATTACTATTTTAAAAAACCGATAGTAATATTAACACGAAGGAACTATTTTTCGAGCCCTGAAGAAGAATTTGAATAAATTCGAAACGTCCGTAATAAAACAACCAACCAAACTTTTTTCAGAAAAATTATTGGATCACTAAACTAGTTAACTGATAAACTTGTATATTTGCAGATGTTGATGTAATGTGTAAAGAAATTACATGAGAAGTAAACAGACTTACTGGTTAGGCAATGCTGGTTGTTTACAGCAAAATGGAATGACACATGAACCAATTCTTAAGAAGAAACTGAAAGTATCACTCCACTCCATTTCAAATTTGATCGTTTTATTGCAAGAGAGTTTAAGATTATCAGCATTTATAAAAGTTCATGTTTGGTAAAAAAAATATCGAAATTAATTTATATCTTCTAAACAGTAATGGATAGGTATAGAGGGAGATAGTATATGAATCTGTTGACAAAGTGATAATGAATTATAATATGATATTATATACGGGGTGTTACATTTGAAAAATCAAAGAAGCCGCTACTTTATAGTAGAAGCGACAACATGAGGATTTCTTGGATTAAGATATTAATTTGCTAAACTTGGAATGGCATCATTTTGAAGTGGTAACAAATAATTATCGCCATTCAAGTTGCCTTCAATGGAAAAGGGACCAATGTTATGGTTTCCTACAATCCCTGCCCAAACATTAACCTTTTGAGGATATGGCGTTTGTTCTTCTTTCATCCAGTCAAAATTTTCCGTTGACCAGTAGCAACAATTTTGCCGATTTGCATGACCGTTGAGAGAAAAAGTACACTCATCAGAGAACATAACGTCTTCTAATTGGATGATATTGTTATCCAACATGTCCATCATTTGCTTACAAAAATAAGTTCTTCTATCAAAATCGTCTTCCATGAGCTCCTGAGTAGGTATCATTTCATTTTCTTTTAATATGTTTACTATCGATGTATGGCTAACGTTGAACGTAGTGGCAAGCATCACATCTAATTTGAGTTCATCACTCATTGCACTGACAGCTGCTTTTTTTATCTGCCCTACATGCTTAAACTCGCGAAACTGCTTCTCTATTTTGCTTATTGTTTATTGACATATGGGCGGTAAATTAGGAAATTTCTCATGAAACAGGCGAGCTACTTCCTGTTGTTATCTTTATAAATAATCATTTATAAAAATGTTATTTTATGCATTTCCGTTGATCTAACCATTTGTCAGACTTGAACTTGATGAACTTTAAACTTAAATTAAAATACTGACAACTAATGTTGTAACATCCCGGAAATTATTTACAGGATACCATCTAAAAAGAACATTGCGATGGTTTTTGCTTACTTTCTTATTATCAATACCCCAACATGAAATAAGTTTTGAGTATATTGCAATAAGTATTGAGTGCATTCTATCGAATTTCGGTAACCACATGATTTTAATTTATTTTATCGTATTGGTTGCAATAAACGATAACATATTTGAATAGAGAGTGAAGAGACCTTTCAAACGGTATATCACAAGCCTATACTTCCTATTTGAAAAATTGGAGATTGTACCTGTCATTCGACGGGGGTTGAAGGTAGGGGTAGCATACTTTTTTCTCCAACATGAAATTCCCTAGAAAATGTTCTCAAACTACTTTTTTGTAGAACTAACCGTCTCAATAAACAGAAAAGTCAGCATTTAATGCATAATATTTATCTGTAATATAAGAATTCAAATATTTCCGAACCCATCAACCTTATAAAATAATATATAAATCATTTTGTTTATTATGGAATTCTCTACAAATTCAGCTCTCAATTCATTATATAAATTACATTTCATATTAATGTATTTTTTCAATGTCACCACAGTTATAAATGTTTCTCCAATAGGTTTGGGCTAAAATATGCAAAAAATATTGAGTTGGTTTTCATTTTAATCTTCCGAATTAAAAGGCAGTTAATTGACCTCTTTCGCAATCAGAGCCACTGCCATGCCAACTTTGAAATCTCATAGGTTTAAAGGCAAATATTGTATGTGTGTTTTTCAAAAATAGCAATAAGAACAAATTACAAGCTCTATTCGGGGATTTTTTTTGAACTACTCTTTATATAATTGAAAATTGACATTTCTATTCGCATTCAGCAAGTATTTCTTGAAATTCACAAAAAAAAACGACCTGGGACATGATGCTGATCATCGCAATTAAGATTCATGAGGGAACAAATTATTGCAGTCTTTGAGAATTAAACTGCAAAAAAGATATTTTCGCATTAGATCTCAAAAATCAGCCATTAATGCTAGGTTAATATTTATTCTTGATAACGATTTAACAATTATCACACTATAAACTTGAATTTACTTGAAACGAGTTTCACTACAAAGTAGCTTCTTCAGTTGAATTGATTAATATTTGTTTTTGCTCTAGATACCTCCGAATTGCTCGTTTTCAACTATACATTTGGTTTTTTCTTTTTTCTTTTCGTAATATCATACTGTTATTTTGATTCAACGGGATTCAGGTGACAATTTAAAAGCTAATGTTAACAGCCGTTAACATTTTTTAACGGCCGGCGGCCGTTAAGAAATACTGGCGAACACAAAAAATGACGTTTATAATATTGTTGTGATATTGTTAAGCTGTTCCATGACAACACGATGTTGGGATTTTTCTGTAGAATTACTAGGTACGTGGTTTGTCCTTTCCTCGATCTTCTTTAATAAACCCAACGTTTTTTCATTTACTACTCCGCGAAAAATATTTTCCCAGTAGAGTAGCGAAATCAAAATCGAGTTAGTACTATGGGAAATCACAATAGGTTTTAGCTTTTCATATATCTATATTAAGAAAGGCCTCCAATTCACAAACCAGATACTAACTGACAGAAGAAAATGCAAAAATATGAAAAAATAATATTCATAGCTCCAGTTAAACTCTTCACATCAATGCATGATCTTCATATTTTTCAGAATGTGTTTTTTTTTGTTGTTTCGTAATTTGAATTACTTTTTAAATTTTGAATTACTACTAATAAATATTATTAGTAGTAATTAGTGAATATAATTCAGTATTGTATCGACAATATTTATTGCATAATCAATTTTAAATCTTATATAGAATACCCTAATTTGAAATCCTGTCTTGAAAACACTTTTTTCAGTTCACCTATCGGGGACATCTTGTGGAATACCTCAAAAGGATTTGTATAGAGAGAAATTTGACTCACTGTTGTTTGCATCTGGCTGTTTATCTACTAGATATCTTCATGGATAACCATTCAATAGTACCTGAACGTGTATTACTTGTCACTAATGTCTGTTTACTCATAGCAGGTAAGACCAGATCAGTCTATAACTGCACTGAATGATTGAAACCAAAACAAAGCATTCGTGATCTTCTGAAGACAGCGTGTTTCGACCTACCATAGGACTCATCAGTGGTACTGTGCAGAACCACAAATGGAAAGTTAGGCTTGACCATTCTTACAGGACAAGTCTTAGTCGGAAATGGTTATTACATCTCCTCTTACAAAAGACACCATCTATTGGATAAATGCACAAAAATCTAAGATAAACAGGGTTTCTCAAAGTGATTCGATTTGACATCGACAGCCAAATGAGATTCATCCTCTGTCTTTCTCTGCAGCTCCCATCTTTCTGCATTAAGCGCTTCCTATCTTTGGATTTAACCCTTAACTGGTAACGTGAAATTTCGAAACACAACTGGAAACGTGCAGTCCGTGAACCTGGCACTTTTTGGAAGCAAAAAAAATCTCCAATAATATTTTTATCAAAATATATATTACGAACACTTAGGTACACACTCTTTTGAAATATTTTTGCATAAAATAACGAATAAAATCTTGATCAAAAATAATTTCGCAATAATCTTTTTTAACTATAATGGAAATTGGTAGTGATTTTGGAAAGATCCGAAAAAAATTTAAAAATCATTCAAAAAATTAATTTGTTTTTTCACCGTTTCAACGTAAGTGAGATTTTTCTCCAGCAAGATATCTGCCAATTCCACTGAGGAGAACCAGTTGTCTGCCGTAACGTTGCGGTTGGTCCAAACAAAGGCCGTGCAAGGCGTAAGACCGCTTGCGTTGGCTTTGAAAATTCCTTGAATTCGGGATCAAGTTCAATCCCATCATTTTCCTGCATATATGTATGCATTGAAAAGATAAGAATTTCTAGCTTCCGTTAGAGCCATTATTTTGATGCCATACTTGCAAGGCTTCATTGGCATATACATCTTGAATCTAACTTTGCCTCGAAAGCTTACGAGCATTTCGTCAACGGTTGCTGACTGACCCATTCCGTAGACACTTTGGCTATTATTTATAAATGAGTTGAATATGAAGGAAATGGCTGCTAATGGGTCCTGTTTTATCCTTTCATCCCTATCCTCTGGATTGTCAAACCTCAGAGCAGACAAAATTAAAGTGGATCGTTTTCCACTCATTACTGCCCTGAATTTGTCTCTCTCACTCCCATCTGTTGCAAAAAGAGTCTTGATATTTTCAGGGCTTGAGTTGAATACAGAGGTATATATCAAAAGGCCAAAGGAAGCTCTCATCTCAATCTCATCAATATCTCTCGAGTTACTCGAATCCACCTTGTACTTTGTGCGCATTGAACTTATTTCATGATTGGACCAATATAAAATATGTAGTAGAATGTAATCAGTTAATATTAATTTCCAGACAGAGTGAAGATCTGCTTCATCTCCGAGCTCTTGAGCTTTACTTTTCAGAGCTGGCACTTTCATCACAATGTTGTGTTTTCTCGTACGAGATGTGGATATAACTGGTGTTGGGCACCTTCTGTAGCGATTTTTTCCATACAAATATTTCTTTCCCCCTGTTGTTTCTTGATTTGTTTCTTCTTTCTTCACACTTTCATCACTATCACTACCTTGAGATAACTTACTGTCATAATCGGAAATTTCAAATTCATTTTCCGAAACATTATCTATTTCACTGCAGTCACTATTTGTCTCGTTATACCAACACAAAAGGGTGTCATCATAATCTTCATCCCCATAACGGACCCGTTTTGACGGACCCGCCATTACTTTGAGTAGCGAGAAATGCTTACGTAAACTGAAACGTGCCGTCTCACGGACTGTGCTCGACTAAATACTAAATATTTCTCAGACGTTGTTTACCCAAATTTACTCTCAGTTGAATGATAGGTGGGGCACCAATAGCTAATAGATTAGGTGTTGTGATTCGCAGAAAAGCGAGACCATTTTAGAAATACCACGAAAATAAAAAAGGCTGCAGTCTCACAGATGGCACGTTACCAGTTGAGGGTTGAAATGAAATGTGAGAATACTCTGTGAGTACATTCGTTTGCAGGGAGAAGAAATCTATTCTGCAAAGAGTTGTTTAGGTGAAAATGTGAAGTACTTTTTATGAATGATTTCAATGAGATTATTAATTCATCTTAAAGAACAATAACTGATTATCTAAATGAACAATTCGTTCAGACCAATCTCATCCCACCAACACAGTAGATTTATGGACTGACATCTATCAGAAAACAACTACTCCCCTGGCTAATACCACGAAGGGGGTTGAATTATATCCGACAGGTGTCAGTGCAGGATTCTCCACAGAAGTAATTCCTGCATATGCAGTTGGCGATTCAACTTCCAGAATCGATTTTTAATTATTGGAACACACTTGCAGACCGAATTCGGGCTGTTTGGCCACTCGTCAGTGCAAGGTTGTGTCTATCATCAACCTAAAGTCGATTATTTCCAATAATTAAAAATCGAATTCCTTTCAAAATATCATTCTTCAAACTAGGCTAATACCACGATGAGCGTTGAATTATATTCGATAGGTGGAAAGGCGGGGTAGTTGTTTTCTGATAGGTGTCAGTCCGTAAACCTACTGTGTGGGTGAGATGAGACTGGCCTGAACGAATTGTTCATTTAGATAATTTGATTTGAAGCCAGTCTTCAAGTATGTCCACGTACTATAGGAACGAAAGTACATTGTCTTTCATCATGATATTTACCACCACTCCACTCGAAATAATAATAATGATACGTATTATGTGTTGTTACCTGTATTCCTGGTTACCTGTTACCTGTTACCTGTATAATGTATTCATCCAATGTTTGTCATATTTTCATGATTTATGATTGATTTTGTGGAAAAAAGTAGAAGTATAACTGGGAATTACTGTGCAAACAATTCGTGACTTAGGCTTTGAATTTTTTGAACACTCCTCTATTCACTAGACCTGACTTTGTTGGATTGTGTATTTCCACAACTGAGAAAAATAAAAGGTCCTTAACTTCTTTCCATTGAAGAGGTGATAAAAGTTGTGGAGTTATATATTCAGTATATATTGCTTGTAGTTTATGTTTGTCGGAGGTCTATAATTTTTTTCTGTAGAATGTTTGATGAGAATTGAAAAAGTTTTTTCAATCAATATTAAAACAATTCATAGAAAAAACTGAATTTCCATGTATGAAATTTTTCTGAGAAGTTAATTTATGTGTCAAAATCAATGTTTTGTTTTCAGATAGAAAAACAAGTAGCATTAGCCTCACAAGAAGCAGATAGGAATGATTTTATGATAGTGGAGGGGAAAACAGATGACCATCAACAACTTTGGACCGATTTATATAAGCCTCGTAAATATGTAGAACTCTTGAGTGATGAAAGTACAAACAGAATTATGCTGAAGTGGTTGAAACTTTGGGATAAGGCTGTCTTTCATAGAAAACCAAAAATTTACCCAATCAAATCAGATGACACAAAAAGTAAATTCAACATAGAGAAAGAACTCAATAGGAGTCTTGATGAACATGGAAGACCTCAACATAAAGTGGCTTTATTATGTGGACCTCCTGGTTTAGGTAAAATACAGCATAGTTGTGAAACTACGTTCACAATGTTTGAAATTTGTCCACTGGATATAATGATATTATTCACAGTACTGTACTATATTGACCAAGAAGCTGTACGTATTGGCAAAGTGAAATGCAGCAAAACATAGTCCAAGCAAAGTTTTACATTTGTCTGTTTTTTGCTTTATGCCCTATGATGGTGTTATCATTATCCAAATTTATCTTATTTTTGTTACCCAAGAATAATATCTCGTTATCAAAAGAAGTTTTTTCTCTGATTGGTATTAAACGTCAAATTTAGTGACATTTATTGATAATAGAAGTGACTTTTTTACTGCCTAGGCGTTAAAAAATAACTTTTTATTTTTGCTCTGCGCTCAATAAGCATCCAACTAAAAAAAACTCTAATTAATTACATAACAAAGTTATTATTTTTATTGAAAATAAGATTAAAGGCAGATACTTGAAAAAATATTCAGAACTGTATTATAATTTCAACATTAATAGTTGAATCAAAACACAGAACATATCACAAAATATATCGAACATAACTGAACATAACACTAAAGTAAATTCAAATCCAAGATAGAGTGGATGCAAACATTGACATGCCCTACGCACGTAATATTGAATAGACCAAGAATTGGCGAGGGTCGTATTCAGAACCAACATCTTGTTGATCGCAAATGCTATATCATACTTAGGAAAACTTTTTTATAATAACGAGTGAAATTCACAAGTTTTGCAGTTTAACGGGAAAAATGCAGATAATATGTGTAATATTAAAAGATTTCCATTGGATTTTTCAAAGCGCCCTCAAGCATTATATGAAAAGAGACGTAATTATTTCTTTATTGATCTGATCTGGATTCCTGGCCAGTGTGGCCTGGAATCCAGATCAGAGACAATTTGTCAAGTCTTCATATTGAGGAAAGTCATTTTTGGCAATTTGCTACCAATTTAGACCTTTCTTCTCCCGGAGGATTTAGTCCTCTCTACTCGGGAAAAGTTCTTCAGTTGACAGTTGGAGGTATGAAGTCAGAGGTCATTTCCAGAATGCTGTGACTTCTAGTTTCAGCCAGCAGTCTAGTGAACTCCGCATTAGATTACTTTGTGCATTTGCTGATGTGCACAAGTTTGTATGCAGTTCATCCAGCCTCTCTCTTCAAAAAAAAATATTGAGAGGAGGTAGTTCTAGAAGGATCTCCATGGCCGATGACCAGACGAACGTGTCTCTGTAAGTCAAAGAGCTCAGCCTGAACCACTTTCTGTGAAGCTTTTGGCCACCAGGCAATTGTTCCATAAGTGATCATTGATCTGGCAATCATCATATATCCAATGGATTTGTTTAGGACACAAACCCCAAGTTCCACCACAAATCCTTCAACATGTCCATAGGAACAGTTTGTATTTGTGTAAAACCTTTTCCAAGTGAGTGTTATAGGTGGGTTTTTTATAAAGGATAATGCCAATTCAAACTCCGTTTCGAATGGAACGACCTCACCAGGGAAAGTTGCATTAAATCTTCCAATTAATTTTTTCTTCTTGATGAAGGGGATTATCACAGTTTTGCTGGGATTGACAGACATCTACTTCCTCTGGCATCAACTGTGAACCACGTCTATCGTACTTTGGAGGATATTACAAGCTATCCTTTCCGATGGGGACCTTGCCAAGATCATCTGCATGAGCTTGCAGTTCTACTTCTCTTCCAACGAGGTCATCAAATAGGCTATCCTACAGGAGCGACCACAGGAGGGGAGATAGTACCCCACCTTGAGGGCAGTCCCTGGTGACCCTGAACCGAATGGTCTCATCTTGAAGAGTCGTAGTTGCAGTTCTGTTTACCAGCGTAGCAAAGATTCCTTTTCCAGCCAGTACTGATCCTATAGATTTAGGTAGTGCATTGTCAAATGCTCCTTAAATATCGAGAAATACAGGAACCGCAATAATTTTGTTGTCAAGGGATTGGGAAATTTTCTCTACAAGGTTATTGAATGATAAATCTATCGATTTGCCAGTTTGATATACATACTGGTGATTATTCAGGGAGGCTACGTATGAAACAACTTTCCTGATCTGTTACAGGTAACCCTCACCCTCAAAGGATATGTGTACAAGTTTCACAGCTGTTGGACTATCAGTTTGTGGGATAAAAAATTTTGAGTGAAGCGCTTTTGATAGATCGAAGAAAATGAATGAAAAGGAATTTTGTATGTTGATAAAGCATTCCGTTTCGAAAAAACCATACTATTAAGCCGGCACTTGGCTTGATAAACATTATTCAGAATTTGTACTAGGAAAATCAACGCAATGGTTGCAGTGGATGTCCCACAGAAGCTGTCACCGAAGGAAACATAAAAAGTCCACAAAATAATTTTGGATAACCACAAAGTGAAATTGATTGGGATAGCTGAGGCTTTTAAAATATCAAACGAATGTTTTGGAGATATTGTGAATGGATATAAGAGTACGCAAAATAGTATTGAGAAATTGTATAATCGCTTTAATCATTGTATCGCCCTCAAAGATATTGAATGAATGAATCAAATAAAAAAAAATCTATGAGCCTAAGATTTTTTTGGCCCAACTGTTGGCTTGAATTCTGGCTAAAAGTTGAGTAATCGATGGAAAAAATCAAATTTCCATTTTTCGATTATCATTTTCTGTTCTCGGTATAAAAAAACACTCATTAATAACGCCTCAGTTGGAAACAGCTATACGTTATTGGATTCTGTTTTGTTTATTCTTCATATTGTGGAAGGTTTAACACCCAAAAAACAGCAAAAAAAATTGTTGGTGGATGAATTCATGGTTGTAGCCGTTACTATGTGGTGAACAATCATCATGAAAATTGAAAAATGAAACTTCCTATGTTGTGTCACCACTTTTATTTGTAACTGTCGTTACTGCAGTTCCGTTCTATAACGACATTTTCAAACTATTACAAGCAGTACATACAATTATTTTATTAGTTTGAAAATGTCCATATGAGACGAAACTGCAGTAACGCAAGTAACAAATACAAATGGTATGAAAACATAGAAAATTTAATTTCTCATTTTTTAAAATTGTTCGTAGATCTTGAACACTGGACATGTGAATGAAGTAAAATTCATCCTGTATATCATCTTGTAAATGAATTACTCTTCTCTTTGATCTTGACGAACTTCGATCAGACCGATACGATTGAAACTGATACACCCTCACGTTCTCAGTAACCCAAAGATCATTTAAGGTTTATAATCCAATTCAAATGGTCTCACGTCTGCGGCTACACTGAAGTCGTTACTATTGATTGTAAATTTATTCAAACTCACAAAATACAACAGTCAGTCATTCTCGGAAACAGCGAGATAAATTTAAAGAAATTGCTGTACTCGTACGAATTTAATCTGATCGCAGATCGGACAGAATGGGTGTAATCCGAGATCTGCTCGTAAAGACAGTTGAAAAGTAAATTTAGCCACCTACGATACTCACGACGTCCATTTGAATTTCAAAAATGGAAAAATGCGTCTGCATAGAGCAACTATCTTGATTTCATTACAGGCAGAATGAGTTTATGCGTTTTTATGTTAAGATTTTGAATCTTCGAGTTGCTCATGGGTATACTCGCAGAGAGGCGAGTCTATTTTCATATCCTCGAAATAGATTATTGATTAGTATCTAAATGGAGGATGTAATAGGAAATGAAAATTATTCTAAATTCCTCGGTGTGCTCATAGACAGAAATCTAAAATTTGATGACTATGTAAAACAACTTGAAAGCAAGATCTCTTCTGGTTGTTATGCAGTGAGAGTAATTTCTAATTAACTAGGACCAGCTACTGCCGAAATGGCATATTACTATCTTCTAGATCATCATCTACGTTATGGAATACCGTTTTGGGGAATGTGTAACTCAACACTTCTCAATGAATTACTCATTTCACAAATAAGAGCCAATAGGTTCATATATAAAATAAGACCCCGTGAGTCATGTAGGGAAATTTTCACAAGTAACAAAATACTCACGGTCATAGCATTATTGATTCTGGATTCGGTATGCCTGGTAAATAAGCATAAATCAAAATTTGCCTCAACTTCTGATCATTATGCTACCCTCAACAATAGACACATTCTGAAATTCCCATTACCCACTAAAAATCCCACCAGGAATTCTATTTTCTATTACCAGTTGATATTAGGACGGCAAACTTGAATGAAAATCAGTTTATAAAAACTGTAAAAAAAATTTCTTTCCTCAAGCTTGAGGAAGCTATTGTATAGCGAAAAACGTGTTGTGGTTTCTGTAAAACCCTTTATAGTGAAAATCATACAATAAACTGTATTATTGTGATAATGAGTTCAAATATGAATTTTCATCAAGTATTGGCCAGTTCTATTCAATAAATGAATTTTGAATACGTTGTAAGCGATGAGCGTCGTATTGCAATAAGGCAGGTCCGTAGATGCTATCACAATAAGAAATTTTAGAAAAAACAGACTTGAAAATTTTAGTTATTAGTTTAGTAGTGAGTATATAACGATTCGGATGTAACTGTCTCAGCGTTTTATAAGAGGTTTGACACATATGGTTAACATGTCTCATAAATCTTAGAGCAGAATCGAAGTATAGCCCCAGATTCTCATTTTCCTCAAGTAATGATAATTTATTGCTATTCATGAATATTTATAAATTTCCAAGTGCTTGTTCGCTCACTTTTCTGGATCCAAGAAGCATAACTACAGACTAATTTGCATTAGATTTGCATATGTGTAGAAGAGATGTCAATTATAGATTGGAGGTATGTGTTTATAATAAATTAAGCTTCTTGCGAACTGTTGCTATTAAACGAGAAATATATTTGATTGTCATCTGCATAGTGATGTATCATACTTTCCTTTATGGATTCATAGGAGTCAGAAATGGTGGCCGGAGAATGGATCCTTGAGGTACAACTTTTGAGACAAGTAAGGCCAACCATACATCTCCATATATAATCACACGGTAAGTTCGATTACGCAGAATGTCTTCAATTGAACACGTAGCCTTGCTAGAGAAACCGAAATAGCAAAGTTTTCTGCAGAGTATTTCGTGATCCAGATTATCGAAGGTCTAACTGTAGTCCAACAGTACTGAGCATTAGCGTAGGAAACCTCTTGTATGAAATATTCTGTAACATATATAGGAAAAACATCTAGACCTCCAAGTAGTCGCATTTTGTCGCATAAGGGCGACTGCAGACGAAATGTAAATTCTTGTGCGTTAACAAAACATGTTTACTCGGAGGATCATGGAGTGAATTGTGGAAACACACATATTCTAGAATAACAAATTAATACGACTAAAAAATGTTTTCAGAAATTATACGTATCAATCACGAAGAACACTCAGTGAATTAAAAAACTGATATTGAAAATTCACATATACCTACTGAAAAATGATAAAGAGAATAGAAGATCTAGTAGTATTTATAATTTTCCCACTTGACATTGTCAGTTAAATTTTGACAGCTTTTGTAATTTTATGTTTTTTCTATCCGATTTTAAGACTTTTCATATTTGAGATATATAATCTTTTAGTTGTCCTGACAAAGGTGGTGAATATACCGAAAGATTGACATTCAACAACAAGTTTTCTCTGTAACAGACCAGCTATTGACTACAACCTCGCAAATATAACCAACTAGTTGTTGACCGCAGCTTCATTTGCGTAGCCTGGTTTGTCACATTAAGTAGTAATATTTTGAATGCGTGAAGTTTGTAAGGATGAATGTAATGTATGTATTTACGATTTTTGCTTTTTTACGCCTAAACAGCTCAACGGATTCGAATGTAAGTTGGTACATATATAGATAGATTATGACACGGAATAATACATAGATATACATTTCCACGGTAACGCTAATAAAACACCATTAAATCAACGTACAACCGAAGCTACTGAACCTAGAATATTGAAATATGCAGGCAGGTTCTTTGTATAGCATGAATTAGCATCAAAAAGAGAATCAAAAATTACCACTATTGCGGTTTCAATTTGCCATTTGTTCTGTTTTGAGATCAACGAATATTAAGGACTATTCAAACCTGAAATGAATACTTCTATGAAGGTATGGGGATATTTTTATACCTCATCATTCGCTCAGTTCCCATTCACTGATAAACAACTATACAAGAATATATTCGAACGCGTTTATTATATTAGAACGCATATCCAAATCCCCTAAGGATTCTGTGTTCTGTGTGAACGGTGAATTGACCACTTTGGTTCCATGAATGCCTTGCCGCCGAGATTAAATTTTTTGTGGTACTTTTGATAGCCATTAGCTGATTTTGGAACTTATGTCCAACCTTCTCGATTTTTCGAATTATCAAAGTAAGATCATTTTTTATGAGAATAGAAAATTGTTTTATTCTTGGCAATTGGATGCTTACTGATAACGAAATCTTACTGATTCGAATCTCGGCTTCTTGGGGCAAAAGTAAACCTATAGGCCACACGACACCAAAGGTGAGTTGGTATTCATGAACGAGACACCTCATACATTCAGAGAATGAGCTTGATCATTCTGTCCAGACGTATCGTCCTGGACCTCACTTTCAGTGAACCGTTCCGATCTTATATGAATTGTTTCATTTCAGGCCTTCTTTTATTTAGATGTCATTTTCTCGTGTTAGTAATTCTGTAAGACTAGATTTTCCTGCATGAATGTCTAATACAGTAGTAGCAGTAGTCAGTTGTTACCCGCGGTTGGGCCAATCACAATTGTTGTACCGACAGAATTCTGCAGATCTAAACTTGGAACTCTAGAACCATTCTTGTTCTTCAAACCACCTCGAGGGAAATACACACAGATGAGTTTAGCTATTAAGATAGGGACAAAAAACTTATCAGTGACTAGATTTTTGATGCTTGATTAATTATGTCACCAAAGATTTTTGTTCTTCAAACCTGCCCAAAAAGGAAAAATATCAGAGTAGGGTATATGTTTTAATGTCTATGTAGATGAATTTATTTCCTAAGCCTACTGTAAGCTGGCGATATAGCCATATTTAAGGTAAAGTATAACTTGAAAACTGCAACGTCTCAGGTAAATAAAGAGACACCCTTCTTTCTTCCTTGGGAAGCCTGGGTTCATTACAGTTTCCTTAGAATTGAGACATTTGTTTTCTAGGTGTATGAACATTTTGACTTTGTTTATAATTAGTAATATCTTCTCGAATTTGATACATTGTGGCCTCAGGAGCTCAAGGCTCCCTGCCAGTATTGTTGAGGGAGTCCTATTTTAACGGTTGATAAAACTTATAAACTGGCATATAAATCAGAGGACTGAGAAAGGTGTGGATGTCAGGGAAAGAAATTATACATATTTTAACTGGGTTCGAGTTTGATTTAATTGGTTATTGTTTGAAGTATATTTTCCGTTTTTGTTTTCTATGTTATATAAGCTCCAGGATTGATAAAGCGGATAGCGCTCTACCCTCCATCTTACCCACGCCCTTCTCCACTGTTTAAAAGCTGTCGGCTTACCCTGGGAGCTAATCTCCCAAATCCCTTGTAGCCACCCTCACGCCAAGTTGCGAAATAACGAGGAATCTTTCCCAAATTGACTAAATTAGTCCACAAGAAAAAAGGCGTGACACCAACCCGAAGAGGGAAAAATAGGGGTTCAAAGATAGTATTGAATTTCATCAGTTTTGAAGTTGGAAACCTGAAATTTTGGGTTGATAAAAAATATTGTAACTATTTGTTTAAAATGCTCCGGCACGAAATTTGTTGTGACAAACCAAATTCCACGCGGGCGAAGCCGCAGGCAACGGCTAGTAATTTATATTTCTACTTCAAAAATACACTAACTGAAAACATATGCCAACTGCACCAAGTGATGAATAGCTTCGAGAATCGAATTATGTTACCTATAAAGAAATTTAGCAAAACTTACACAACCGTTTGGGTCGCGGCCTTGGCGATGGCGTTCCATTGCCTAAACCGCCCTCTACCCCTGCACATCGTTCCTCGTCGTCTTACAGTGGGCGCGGCGCGAAATGGCTTACTGGGTTGCATTAAGTCAATTTTATCGTGATAACTTTCAAACTATTCGTACAAAGTACTTAATGTAAAAAATGAAATTCATCTATATTAAATACGATAATTGTATCAATTTTCATGAGAATTTGACAGATATTCTGAAATATTCATTGTGAAAAAAGTATCTAGTTTAATTGTATGTATTGCTCAGTGTTCTGCATATTGTGGCTACCACATAAGAGGTAGAATATATGCTATCGCCGACTTTCATTCAGAACTATTCAAGATAAATAATCATACTGTACATTATCTTCATGTAACTCCAACGGTATAGGCAGCGCATATCAAGATAGCTCTCAAGAAGCAAGAATTTTCCTAATTACTTGATACTTATCGTTATATTATGACTAAAATCACAAAAAAATTCCGTATATTATAGCCTTTATGTTATTCTGATGTGGTCACGGTAGTGTAGAGGTTAGCACATCCGCCTTTCAAGCAGAAGACCGGGGTTCGATTCTCCGCCGGGCCACCATGCTGGGTAATCGCACGTTAAAAGGTAAGGCCTAGTTAATCCATTTGCTCGCACAAGTTTCAACTTCTGAGGGTTGACGTTCATCAGCTGGTTAACGGAAGAAACAATTACAACAATTACAATTACAATAAGCTGTATTCATGTGAAGTTTCATCTAAATCCGTTCAATCGTTTAGGCACAATCATACATCCTCACAAACTTTCACATTTATATAAGTATTGGTAGATTCTCCAATCACTAATTGTTTTGCTAACATCAACAGAAATGATTCATACTGAAAAATGACTTTGAAATACTGGAATCTACAGAGTGAGCAATTCACAATATCTGACCCGCTAAATTGGAATCATGTTGAAAAACACTAAGTTGTAGTACAAAACTTTGTGAAACACCTCGTAAGCGGGACTCCTTAATTCGAAGTACAATTAAAAAGTCCATGTTAAAAAACAAAACCAATATGAAAACCAATACAATCCATATATAGATATTTTCAGCAAAGACGATATCGCGACCCTCACAATCTACGCCACTGGCATCACTTGACGATCGCAACTGAAACTAATCTACTTTGTTTCACTCGAGATTTGCAGATTTTTATACAGCATGAAATATAATATTGTCACCTTGTGTAGTCACCTCCAAAGTATGTAATAACATATTAATGATGACATTCTCCTATGTTCTATTTCAGTTAACTAAAAATATATTCTATTACTCGGTGGAGGTCGTCCTCGAAAGAAAATTGTACGTATTATTTATTTCATCATGAGTCACTTGGGGATATCGCATTGATTCACTGAACGCTCTGTGTATTTCAGTAACTGTTCGTGATACAGATGCAATTTGGGATTGTGTTGTCATTGAATACTGCGGATAAGAATTTATCAGTCACTATAACGAAGAATTCCAAAATTCTATTCATTTCAACAAAAATAATTTGTTCAATACGCACGTTACTGAGTTTTAATTCGATCTCACCTAGAAAATTTTGTTTTTGATGATCTTCACTATCAAAATACCAGTAGGGATGGTAACAATAGGGCTTAAAAGTCCGTAGGCTAACAAAGAAAGAAAATTGTTGATAAAATTTGATTTCATCAATCAATGTGATTGCCTTCGAAGACGACATAACGATCATAGCGGTCATACAATTTCTTCATACCATTTTTATAATACGATATATCTTTAGCTCCAAAATAGGCTTCAGTTCCGTAGACCATCTCTTCATCGGCACTGAATTTCTTTCCGGTGAGGATTTTCTTGAGGTCTGAGAACATAAAAATATCGCTGGGGGCTAGATCTAGAGATCACGATGGATGTGGAAGCAATTCTAGGCCCAACCCATGCAATTCTGCCTTCGTTTACTTTGAGATGTGCATTTTTTTTATAGAACAACACTTTTTTCTTCTTGAAAGAGGACTGTTTTTCTCGATTTCATCCTTCAAGCTCTCCAATAACAACATGTGATAGTCGCTGTTGATGGTTTCTCTTTTTCAAGATAGCCAATGAATATTTTACCATGCGCATCCTAAAATACGGCAAACCTTGGTTCAACAAAAATAGCGAGCAGGCTATTGCCTCCAAAAATCACGCCTACCGGCAGTGACGCAAAAATCCAAGTATCGACAACCGAACCAGGTTTGTTGATGCTCGCAACAACTGTAAACTTAGATTTAATGAAAGCAAAGAACTCCATAATCATAAAATTTGAGATAACTGCTTGCAAATCCCAATGGGTCTAGATCCTTCTGGTCGGTAGCTAAACCTGTTGATAAAAACTTTACGAACTCCACAATGCCACCACTAACACAAGCGGATGGTTTAATTACATAAACAGCTACAGAAGAAACAAATCTACTAGCTGAACGAATTGTATCCCATTCCACAGTCGATTTTCTGGGAAAGACACTATCCACTATTCCCACACTAGAATCCACAATGCTGTAAATAACTTTTCGACAACGTCTAGTCTGGCGAATTTTGAAACAGCTCAATATCAACAAGGCGTCTGGACCTGATGAAGTGCCCGTCATCGTACTTAGAGAATGCGCAAATGAACACGCGCCAGTATTTTGCAGACTTTTCAACCTGTCTTACAAAAAAGGGTTTTTTCCTTCTTGTTGGTAGATTGCTCGCGTTCAGATTATTCCTGAAAAGGGCAAGAAAAATCTTCCGAATCACTATTGAGCAGTCGCTTTACTATCAGTGATATCAAAAATCATGAAGAAAGACGTTAACCACTATATCCTTGAATATTTGGAAGGCTTCAACATCTTGAGCGACCATTAATATGGCTTTCGGAAACAAAGATCAATAGGCAACCTTCTATCGTATGTCACTCATATTTGGAATGACGCAATCCATAAACATGGAGAGTCAAGAGCTGTTGTGCTGGCTTGTCGGATCGTTTTGTGCTTGAAATAATTTTTTGGAACAAACAAACTTCAACAATCTTCTTTAGATGAATTTATACACTTCAAATCCTCTATGATATGGAATTGAAAGCAAGGGTTTGAGAGAGATTTTTGATAAATTCTGGGAGATCAATCTTTAGTTAACTCGCGCGACTAAATATGCTGCAAACGCTTCTGAAGATAGCAAACATACGATCTGAGAAAATGTTGAGAACGCCTCAGACAATAAAAAGACCACCAACAATGTTTCTTCTACAGATTTGTGAAAACAATTCTCGAGCAAAAACTGATTTTTTTCAACTTTCTATGACAATAAGTGTTGTTATGTACATTCACCTCTATTTTTGTTTCAGGTATTTTATCTTGCAATCCTAAGCTGAGTAAGTACTGATTTCAGAAATTCAAAATATTTGAAACTCATTGCTGATATTGTGAAAATTTTTAAGAACCCAGCAATGTTCCATTTGATATTTGTACAATTTTCAGTTGACAGTGGTCATTTTCATATATTCTTTTGAGTATGAATTGAAGGAGTTATATGTTTTAGGAGTGATTAATTTTTTGGGAAAGAAAGTTTTTGGCTTTCTACTACTCCATCTTGACACAAAAAAATGTGGGAATCTTCCATAGAAAGGAAGGAAGCAATCATTTATAAAAGAAGTAACTCTTAACATAGATCTGTAGATCATTCAAAGAAGTAACTTTCAGGCACAAAATGGAAGCCTTTCTGAAAGAGCTACTTTCATATAAACATTGAACTACACGAAAGAAAAAATCTTTCGAAACGAATACTTTTATATGAACACTGAATTATACGAAAAAAACTTCTTTCTACTCAGTTTGTATTCCAAACATTCGTTTTAGATTTAAATCAGATGTCATCCACAAGATTTCTACACGATATAATGAATGAAAGATGAAAAGATTCACTTCATTCAGTCATTTATTTTAAATTCCAGCCAATAGGAATATTGTTTAAATTGAAGGAGTTATATGAAAGTAGCTGTTTCAGAAAGGCTTTTTCTTCCATTTTCTGCCTGAAAGTTACTTCTTTGAATGATCTACACATCTATGTTAAGAGTTATTTCTTTAAAAAATGATTGCTTCCTTCCTTTCTTTGGAAGATTTACACATTCTGTTGAGTGATATATATTCGAAATGTATTTTTCTTAGAAAAGAGATATCTAAAAAAAATCCTCTTGATACTGACTGTGAAAAAATTAATGTTTACTATCGTATTTTTTCATTTTCAGAGATCTTTAGAAAATATTTTTGAGAAAATTTGAATTGAGCCAAATACCCCTTTAATAGATTTGAAGAATATGAAACAAACAAATGTTGCCATATACAAAAAATTTTTCGGCTTCTCTAGAAAAATGTAAAGTTTCTTAACAATTTCAGCTCATCATTGAAAAGACTCGTTTGAGATGTGCCACCCAGTCAGTAGAAGAACATCTGTCTTAATTCATTTCTAATTATTAATAGATTGCAATAGTATTCTGCGGTGTATGTTTATTATGCCATTAATGGTATGACATAGTTTTTTTATGAACGAATTATGCTGCTTTCAGTATCTTGAGTTATAATTCCTATGTTTAGATGTTCAGATTCTGCCTATTTTCCAAAATCCCTAAAAATGGGTATCATTAAACCAATACATAAAGAGTAGTGAATCAGATGTCAGTAACTACAGACCGATATCATTAATTTCAACTCTGTCTAAAATAATGAAAAAAATGCTAAAAAGTAGAATTTTATGCTTCATAATTGCGCACAAAATCATCTCAAGTCATCAATACGGATTCAGAGAAGGTAAATCCACTGAAGATGCTACATATTCCTTCAGAAAACTATTATATGAAGCAATGGATAAGAAAAAACCAGCTTTAGGTATTTTCGTGGACCTTTCTAAAGCTTTCGACACCGTGAATCATGAAATTCTACTAAATAAATTATATTCGTATGGCATTAGAGGAAAGGTACATGATCTCTTAAAGAGTTTTTTGACTGATCGACAGCAACAGGTATGCGTAAATGGAATCATCAG
>WOGR01001002.1:0-21620 GCA_015342045.1 Leptinotarsa lineolata
TTGCTTCCTTGTGGATCACCTGAGGTATCTGCATATTCTACAGACTTGAAGCCATCGAATATAACATATGACGCCTGTCAGTGAAGTATGATACAAAAAGTTGGATAAGGGTCAAAGAAAAGCCGTACCTTTACAATTTCGATAACAGTAATCCGTGATCAAGTCGATCGAACGCCTTAGAGAAGTTCGTATATATGACATCAGTTTGGGATCGTTATTGTTGAGCGACCTTTCATAAAACCATGTTGAAGTGGTGTAATTTGATTGCTCAGATGAGGATATAACCTGCTATGAATTAGGATTTCAAACTCTTTGGCGAAGTTGCATATTATTGATATGGAGTTGTTTAACGAAAGTTATGAATGTCATTCGGGCATTCGTTTGATGTAGTTGGTGCTGCTGTTCACATTTGGAGCTTTGGTTTTCGCTAAATGGCTCATTTTGTATACGAATCCAATTTTACACTGACCATATCAGGCAGTCCTCCCAAATAAGGAAGGCACGGCACTGATATTCTGAAGGTTTTTCCTCATTGTCATCAGTCTCCTATCAGAGATTCCCCTCTTCGTATTGAAGAATATTATCGTGAAGAATATTTGTAGTGAAACCGTTCTCCAATTATATCAACCCCAGCGTATCAAAAAAGTTTAAAGGAATAAGAAACGAGTTTCATTGTTTTGAACGATCAACTACATTCTAAATAAACAGTTGAAGAAGAATTGAAAAAACTAACTTATTCAAGTGACTTCTTCTGAAAGAATCTCTATTTTCAAGAACGCTGAGCAACAGAAAAACTGAACATTTTCATAAAACCATTGATTTCTGGATTTTCATATGAACTCAATATCACTTTCTTTCAATTGGATAGTTTAATAAAACCAGGAATTATCAAAAGAAATGATTTGATGTACTGCACGACAAATATATGGATATGTCCTTGTCCAAAATATCAACTATTCAAAATATTTTCCACTATCAATATGAACAGCATAATGGAAATGGTGTCCTATTCGAAAAACGCAAACGTCAGAATTTTTTGGCAATTTCGTTTATACTAGTAACCAGTATTAATAAAACAAGCTTGTGCATCACGTAAGAAATTTCAATATAGAATTAATACTTCAGAAGAAAATAAAATACGACATTTACCAGACATGTTGAACCTTAGCCAGATGCTAAAACAAAAACAAATTCCTGTCAGCTTTTTTCATAAATTGGTCATGTTTTTTTCTAAGTGGAAGTAATTTCTTCCACCTATTCATCACTATCTCATGACTATAATGAAGGCACTAGAAAACATTACTCTCATAAATTCGCAATCACATGACTCCAAACATAAAAAACCCTCATCCAATTATTCCGATCAGCTGTTGGCTGTTTGAACAGCATCGTCATCGGTTGAAATATAACTAATTTTGTACTTCCGTTTATAATGATTCTTGTCCTATATAACAATAATTTTTTGAATGACAGTTATAATTTTTTTTAGGAATGTGCTCAAACCATCAAGCACCCACAAATTACTTTATAAATGAAGATCAGTTCAGGCGTCCCGTCTGGAGCAAAGGAAGGTAAAGAATTACTATCCACAGAATTTCCGTAATATTTCATTGCTCACTGAAAGGGCAATTTCTAATTCTATAATGTACAACGGAAGAACAACAGAATTTTTCAACACATCCAAGAGGACACCGGACGTTTCAAATTGTTTGGAATTAACTGTATTGAGAATTTTTTTGGTTGGTTATAAAGGTGGGTTGTTAATTGCTGCATTTATTCATTTATTAATTATTATAGGATGTGATAATTTGAAATAACGTCGAAAACCGTCTACAAGGGTGTGAAATAATAATTAAAGATTGTAATAATCTTGATTCAGATGCACTGAATAAATTGTGGATCACGTAGGCTGGAAACTTTAGTTATTCTTTTAATTCATGCCACCGTTCGTCAAATGAAAAAATGAACAATTTGACATTATATTCATTCCTATAGTACGTGGGCATACTTGAAGACTGGCTTTAAATCAAATTACCCAAATGAACAATTCGTTCAGGCCAGTTTCAAATGACCTACACAATAGGTTAACGGACTGCCACCTATCAGAAAAAAACTACTTCCCTGGCTAATACCACGAAGGGCGTCGGATCATATCCGACAGGTGTCAGTGCAGGACTCTCCACAGAAGTAATTCCTGCATATGCTGTTGGCAATACAACTTCCGGAATCAATTTTTAATTATTGGAACACACTTACAGACCGGTTTCAGGCATTTTGACCACTCGTCAGTGCAAGGCAGTGTCTATCATCAATCTAAAGTCGATGATTTCCTATAAATAAAAATCGAATTTCTTTCAGGAATTACTTCTGTGAAAAATCCTGCACTGACACCTGTCGGATATAATCGAACGCCCTCCGTGGTATTAGTCAGGGGAGTAGTTTTTTTCTGATAGGTGTCAGTCAATTAACCTACAGTATAGGTAAGTTGAAACTGGCCTGAACGAATTGTTCATTTAGATAATTTAATTTTCTAATTCCCTTCTATCGTTCTCTTAATTCAGTACCTAAAAGTTCTTCATAAATATTATACTCCAGCTTATGTTTCAAAAATCTGTTAAATTCTTTTTCCATTAACCAGCTGTCGCCTCCTTACGAACGACAACCTTCGAAAGTCGAAACATGTGTGAGCAAAGGATTTACGAGGTCTGACATTTCAACGTTCGATTCCTAGAAATCAAAAAATCAATAATATTAAAAAAATGGAATTGAAAATGAAACTAGGAAACTAGGGTAAATATTCTCCAACCTCTTGAAAAAATTTTATCCCGTTTACAATATCTATTTGATCAGTTAAAACCCAATCCCGTTAAAATATTGCCCTCCAAGGCATAAATGTTACAAGTTTGAACTTCCATTCACTAAAAAGGTGTGAACATATTTGACATATATTATAAAAAATCAAAAAATCTAAGGACTGATGAAATTATCGAAATTACTAAAATTAATCGCACTGAGATATTCATTCATTTGGATTTTCCATCGATCTCATAAATAAAGTATTCTTAAGGAGAAATGATGAAAAAATACAATAAAAATTAATATAAAAAAATTAAGCCAAGTTACTTCACAACGTTTCGATTGTTAGTATCCAAAATCGTCTTCGGGTTCCAGAGTCCGAACTAATAACATTCACCAAGAAACATTGTCAAGCAATTCATTACTGAAATTAGTATAATTCTTGAAAACAAAACAAACTCTCAAGTAGTATTTGAAAAATATTTGCTATTTGAAACTGCAGAGAGGCAGAAATCGATTTCTCAAAGCTCTCTAAAACGTATTTTTGAAGAGAGGTTTTGGCCCTGGTTTCATCTATTTTCATGCACTATCTCTAGAAAGGAGTAGAGAGATAAGGAGAAAGCTAATTTCCATTCGATGGTCATATGAAAGCTAAGCTTTGCAACATCTCGCCTCCAACATCTTTGACATGCAGTTTTTTGTCGATACCATAGATGACGTTTTTATTAGGGGAGATGTCAACGCCACTTCTTGTAAAAACAACCGCTACAATATTTGAAGAATCCAGAATATTTGCCCGAAAACAAAGTTATATCATGTTCTGCTACCAAATACCCCGAAAAAAAGTCAAACAAAATGAAAATTTTCAGTTGTAATCCAGCATGTTCAAACTAAGCTCTACTAATCGTACTTTACGACTATTTACATTTATCGACCTCATTACAGATCCCATGTTCCGACAGTCCCAAGGGAACCGCCAGACATATACCTTCATTGGCCAAAGTAGAAATTAGAAACAGAGGAAACTCCGATCAGAAAAGAACGGTACGTCAAAGCAGCCGCCGACGATTATCGCCCTTATGCTGAGCCATTCAAGAGAGACTTTCGAGCGAACGTCAAGTTTCCCGGTAACATTTTCCCCGGAAAATCGATCCGCAAGGAGAACAATTGTGTTACAGATGTCTTTTATCGCCCAAGATATCTGGAAGCAATTGTGCTTCTTCCGACATTCAGAGCTATATTCCTCGTTTACCTGTCTCTTGTTCACGTCTACTTGCACTGGCATTGCTAACTTCGTTTATTTATAGTCCTGTTTCCGAAATCCTCTTTTCATTTCCTCCTAGGGTCACAGTTTGAATGTTGTGTGAGGATTACGTCCGGCGTTCGTGATACATGACACTAATTTTGATTCAATTAGGGCGTTTCGAAAACATCCCCAATGATAGACAATGTTGTTTACTTGAATACTACAAAAGAACATTAAATATTGTGTTCAATTTTGTCTATACTTCAGAACATTTCAAGCATATTTTGAAATCAAAAGGGTGAAGAGGTCCACCCTCAATATATGAAGTTGGAAAAATCCTTTCACTATAACAGAGGTGGGGATAAACTCTTGAATTACGAATGGAGAGACACTTATTCAATTACTTTGTTTTCAACAATCACGTAAAAAACACAAAACTGATTAATTAACATAAGTAACTCAATGTAACTGAAGTGTTATGTATGATATTAAAGTTAACTTCAACTTTTTAATGACGATTTCAACTAAATAATTGAATTGAGAAATTGCAATGTAGGATCACGGATAGTATCTGCGCCAAATCGCCTTCGGTTTCTCAAATGACGTTTTTTCAAGCAGCTCACTCGGACATCTCAACCATCAACGCTGTTGTTTTCCCAGATATTCATATTGGCCTCTTTTTATTTACACTTAGGAAAATACAATCTAAACAAGATTCCTACAGCTGAGATTTAATCAAATAAGCGAACGAATGACATTAGGTACTGTAAACAATGGCATGAGTAAATCAAACTCATTCCGTGACATAAAGTCGTAATTTTATGAATGAATTGAGTATTTTTTCTTTTAATGTAATCCAGATTTGGCACTGAAGAGCTGATAAGGCAAGTGTCTTATGGCGGAATATCAGACGTCTACCAGTGAGAATAACAGTGTTCCATGTAAATAAAATTTCACCCCTTTCATTTACTATATTGTGTGCAATCCTGTGAATAATATGCGATTCAATTCCATAACGCATTTTTGGAATTCAAACTGGAGAAAGAAAAGTGGTTATTGTATAATTCAGTGTTCAAATAAAAGTATTTTTCTTTCATGTAATTCAATGTTTATATGAAAGTAGCTGTTTCGAGAGGGTTCTTCTTTCAGTTTCTGTCTGAAAGTTACTTCTTTGAACGATCTACACATATTTGTATAGAGTTAACTTTTTGAAATTGTTTGCTTCCTTCCTTTCTTACGAAGAATCCTACAATTTTTTTGTATCATGATGGAGAAAATACATTATTTTGCTTTGTTGAAGACAGCATATTCGTCGATTTTTTCTAGTTTGATGCACATCTTTGACAACAACAAGAATATCATATTTTTCTGAAGGAAATTGAGCTCAGGGTGCTTGTAATCAAGTAGAATGTGATACTACAAAATCCCCGACATCAGTTTTCTCTAATGAAGTGAATGAGGCGTAACTAGACACATTAATGTCTATAGGCACAAAATTTCGTTACCTATATCTCGATCAATTTGTGAGTGTCAAATTGGATACCAACATGTCTTGGCACAATCACACACAATGGCACAATAGCAAAGATAGCTTTTCAGAAACTTGGAATACCATTTCGAAATGGTAAAACCATGGAAAATTTTTAGTCGCTATTAAAAAATTGCATTACGCCAAATAGATATCTAACTTATTAGATTGATGACCTATATATTTTGTGGACATTCATATTGAATATGGGATAAAGAAAATAACTTTTGTCTGATTTCTACTGAGTTTCTCAATTGTTAACTTGAGAATGGTGTAACAAACCGAAACCGGTCGTAACGAATAAAAACTCTGTAGAAATGAGACAAAAGTTATTTTCTTCACCCTATATCCAAAAATAAACTGCATGAAATTGACGCTAGATCAGTCCACTTGCTGACACAAGTAGAACCATTTTTCAAAAATGTTCAAATTTGCCATCAATACATAGTGTGTTACTTTTGTTTATGCTAATGTAATTCAAAATATTGCTACCACTCTTGTATTTCAACAGGTACTCCTGAAATGCAATACTTAGTGCAAATAAGTATATTCTTTATTCAGAAACATTTTTCTTATAACCACTAATGAGTTTTATATATTAGCTGTAATGATAGTGTTCGTGTATTAACAAAAATATGTTTATTTATTCTGTAACTGCAAGTGGTTAATCTAGTACCTGAAGGAAATATGCACATTGGTAAAATCATGATTTTTCATCATGCGTATATTCTTGAGTTACTACAGTTTTATTCAATTGATGAGACAAGATAATCGTTTATAATTGAATAGAACTGGCCGATACTAATATTAAAACTTATTAATACAGTTTATCGTATGATTTTCATTATGAAGGGTTTTACGAAAATCGCGACATGTATTTCGCTATACAATAGCTTTCTCAAGTGTTAATACTAAGCTACTTCTGAATTACAACTATTTTATACTCTATTAATTTAGAAATAACGTTAATAGGATGAATGAAAACACTTTTTTGTCTAATTTCCACTACAATTATTTATTCTTACGACCGGTTTCAAGGTTTAGCCATTATCAAGTAAAACTAACTAACTTTTTGCAGTGTGCACACGAATTATATGGGGTTATAGGGTTGGCAAATTCATAAATTCAAGAGTGGAGACCTACATAGATCGAGTTGCTCGTTTAGCGGTATATATTTCGGGTTTTTTATTGATTTATCAATTTCTATGGCCCCAACAACTTCATTTTCTTCCCTTTATTACATGTGTGTAGAAATTTGAGATTATCTTTACTTAGCTTGTGTTGTGTTTCTTGAAGATATTCATACACTGTAGATTTTCTGTCCAAACAGACGTGTTCGTGAAGCCTTACGTCAAAATTTCTACCGGTTTGGCCTGTATAAACTGCAGGGCATTCACCACATTTTATCCTATATATACCTGAGTTTTCAACTATGTAGATCTCCACTCTTGAATTTATGAATTTGGCAACCCTGATAATCTCTATAATTTCATAGTTGGTACCCCCCGAGTAAGTACCTTTTGATGATGCAAATTAATTGAAAATTTTAGTAAAATTTCAGTGCAATCATAATAAAATCGATGTTTAATTTGAAACGGGTATATTTTTAGGCGAGAAATGTTTTTGCCTTTCTACTTCTCTATCTTTATATAAAAAATATAGGACACATTCGAAGTAAATAAGTTCAAAAAAACTCTTTACAAAGATGTGTAGATTATGCATAAAAATAATTTATTTCGAATACAAACTGAAAGAACATCCCCTATCGAAACAACTACTTCCATATGAACATTCGGTTATACGAAAATAACTTTTTCTTCCTATTCAGTTCGTACTCCAAACATTGGAATTGAATCAGATATCATTCATAGGAGCGCTACACAACATAATATATGAACATAATCTGATGATGGAAAAGTAGAAAGCCAAGAATCTTCTTTTCCATAAACTGATGTATTTTTACGTTTTTCTATATTTTATATGAAAACTGTAATATTCAAAACAGATTATTTTTGAATAGACACCTTGTATGAGAAATGAATAAACACCGATGAATCTTAATCCATAGTATTCGAAATAAACTCACTGAAGAGTCTGAACATTAAACCCACAATCTGATCACAGGATAATTCATTCATTCCAGGCCTTCACGTTCTTTACGAAATGTCTTGAATTACGATCAGAATCATGTCATTTTGATTGATAATAAACTAACGTAGCAAATCCAGTGTAGAATTTCAAGTAGAAACACGTGTTCGGCTACACACGAATGTATTAATTATTAGAAATGACAGAAGACAACATTTAAATAAATGGCCAAGGAAATCCGCCATTGACGGGTTTATTTATTGTTATAAATGTGCTCAGAATGATGATAACATTAATTTTATTCGAAATCTCAAGAAATATTAACATTCAGGAGCGATTTCAATTTTTTAGCTTCTATGAACGGCACGGATTTAAATAAATACATCGTTGTGATGAACGTTGACCAACTACTGATAGCGAGTTATCTTTGGGTAGAAGTGAATATTATAAGTTCTTTAAAACACGCATAATTTTTCTCAAAATAGACCAGTTATCCATGAATACTTTTCGCAATTTTTCATTCCTACGGTTCAAAATCATCATGTATTATTACTACAATACTCTAACTTTTTCTCTATCTTTCTTTGTCTTCTCTGTCTTTCGATTCTTTTTTCTTTCTATTTTTTCTATCACTATTCTATTTCTTTCTTTTCACACCTCTTTCTATTTATTATATATCTTTCTCCATCTCCTTTCTCTTTGTATATGGTCATTTTCCTTACAGAAACTCCCAAAACGAAAAAATATGCATTTCAGATTAATCAACTTCCCAAATTTACCGTCAAAAGACTATTATTCAAATTTAATGTAGTTTTCCACTCACATCATTATTAATGTTTTTGTTTCTCACTTGAATAAATTCTTGAATATTTTTTTTACTTTTTACTTTTTCTGGGAATCCTCCACAAAAAATGAATTTCGTTTAATATTTAATGATACTATAACTAAGGTTGGAAAATAAGTGAGTTATTCATATCCACACAACAAATGCGATTGCCTATTACCTATCCTTTTAGAATGGACTGAGAGATATTTTTCAAATATTCCTTTGAATAATTTCAGTTTTATACGTTTTCGGTGAAAAAGTAATTGAATTTTATATTAGTTAGAACTACTACTAATTAATGTTATAAGATAAGCCTGTCATGTTATTTCTTTCAGAGAGATAGGATCTAGTAATCAAACTTAAAAATGTTTTCAATTTCCATTAGTAGTATTAGTAGTAAGTAACAATTGATGAGATTTTATTCAATACTCTTCAGTCAACGATTTCCTATAGAACCTCTTGCAATATATTTGTTGAGTTTCGTAAAAGAGATTAGTGGTGTTCTCAGGACTGATGTAATATTTCTTACAAACCTATGACTTAATTTGTACAGGTACCCTCTTAATTTCTTTATTTTTTCATCAACAAAGTCCTAAAGAACAACTGAAATGATCTCTCATTGTACATTTCAATATGCTGGACAAAAATAACATTTTCTTTAGTATCCTTCTCATCTAACAAACGAATTCGAAACGACGAGTGATCAAGAGAAGTAAGTCCAATAATTCTAATGTGTAAACGAATCGTATTCTTAATTATCATCCAATAAAGTTGTTAAATTTGATTAAACTACATGAGTAATCTAGTTTCAAAACCCGATAAGTCAAGAAACTAATAAAATAGTTGTTTTTCAATTAGTTTCCAGTCAAGACCTTACAAAATGACGTAAAATTTATCTTTTAATTGAAACAGCAATTTTATTAGTTTCTTCAATCTATTGCCAAATTTAGAGAAAGGGGCTTATCTGGTTTTGAAATAGAATACTTTAACAGATATTAAAGAGAAATTCATTAATTACCCATATGAAACTGTCGAAGACCGTTCTTAAACCATAGATAAATTGAAAATAATCCACTTGGAAATCGTTCGGATCCGTAAAATGCTCGACCTAACCCAATACGTAACGTGTCGAATATGCAGTACTAAATCGCATATACCGACACCACGAACGAGACAATTCATTTCAGACTTGAGCCAGACGTCATATATTACATCTTGTGACGTGAGCATAATGTAACTTATCAAACGCCATCGTGGTCCCCCAAAGCAATCTCAATGTGAATGCTACATAGAGGCTATACGACTTTGAAATACTTTGGACAAGGAACAGTACGGATATCAACAAACTGATTCTCCGAAATGGACTACATCCTCGGAGCCGTAGAGGAGATATTCCTATGAAAAGTTTCGGTTAGAAGTCAAGTTTAGCATGACTTTGAATTTACATATCAGAATGGAAGGACTATCAAGTAGTCGAAATAATGGCGACTGGGCGAATTCCACCAGAGCCGATGCCCTTTTTTTTTCGTCGACTTGGAACTTAGACGGATCTAGAAATCATGGAGTTCAACATAATAAAACTAAAGAACCAGAAAGTATTTTAGGAAGATGTTTGAAGTTATCTGAAAAGTGTAGGAATTATGAAGCGAATTTTCATTGTACCCTCTGAAGGTTACAGGGAGGTTGCTTACAAAGATTTCAGGAATATATTCTTGTTCTAGATTTTGAATAGTTTTTGTCTTCTTTTAGGACAGAAGGAGAAAACACAAGCACTAGCACTAAATTATCTAAACCAATTTTCGTCGCAAAATTTTCAGGACAACTAACTGTTTGCTGATTCGCAAGGAAAAACAGGTTCCACAGAATCCGCATCAGAACCATTTCACAAGCTACAATCGATCCTTCCAAGTGATGAAGGGTTTCGTAGAGGGATCGATTCAGCTCCATGAATCTCTTATTTATTGTAGAAATAGCTTTCAGCTACAATTGGCGACTTTTTATAAAATGAATGTTATCCATAAATTATCTTCATTTCTGATGTTATAAGCATGCTTGTTGCTATGTATGTTGAGGTTTTCCCTGTGTATAAAAGTATATCAGAGTAACTTAGGTATCCCATACGGAATAGCTGAATAGGTAAATGTATAATAACACGTTTAGGAGGGATTTGCGATGTAGAGCATTCTTCAAAGAGCCCATCATGTAGAATGTTTTATTAAGTTTGCCACAAACATTGTCTATTTGTTTATACCAAGAGAGATGTTGAGGACTGCACCCAAAATCTTAATATATTGCCCCCCAAACGATAAAACTGGATTTGAAGGTGTTGTATATTTGTTGTGGTACTCTACACAAGCAGTCTTTTTATGAATGATAAAAATTGGTCTGTTGAAGCACCAGGTTTTATTTCCTTAAAGATAATTTGTATTTTTTGTTTTAGTTTATTTTCGAATGTATCTAAACAAGTATACCTACATGTGTCGTCGGCATAGGTACATCAGAACTTTTCCCCATGCTATTCAATTTTCAATGTTTTCTTAATTTTTATTTTATTGCATTTTCATTTCAGGTTATTTTCTGCTCAATATAATTGTTACTTTCAGCTATTCATTTTAATTTTCAAATTTGTTATTTCAGGGATTTCAAATCATATTATATCATACTATAGACAATAGAAGACCGAACCAAAGTAATTCACCGTGAAATATTGTCAAACGCCTTCAAATACAATAAAATAAAAGTTGCAAGGTTGTGAGTTGGTGAGATTTCAGTATCTATTAATGTACCTATCGTTATTTCTGAGTGTCCCCATATCAAAAACAGTCGAATATCTGAAGAATTTTTCAAAAATAAAGCAGTTGAGGAGCATATTACCCAGTTCACAAAAATTGGCATGGCTGTTATCACAAGCAGCATGAGGGTACAGCAATGGACAACCCGTTGTTTTCTTTCATAGCTAATCTGTTCATGAGCAGATTTAAAATGAAAGTAAGAGAAGAGTTGGATCACTTTCCTCGAACTTGGATTCGATACGTAAATGATGTGTTTACTTAACAAGCAAACGATGATCAATAGCTGACAATCCCAATGAGATAGTTCGTCATCAAAACTACATGAGTTAAAACAGTCAGTACCTCCTCGAAAAAACACCCCTCATGAAAGAAAAGTCCAGGTCATTATATCTTGTCTTCATCTAGGCCACACTCGTCTCGCCCATGGGTATCTACTATATCTGACGAAGAATCCCCAATATGTGAAGTGGGTGATAGTCTTCAAAGTGTAAAACATATTCTAACCGAGTGCGTGTTATCATCACAACGAAAGTTAAAATTATGGCTTTCCATCATCAATACAAGACATATTAGGAGATAAATGTGATATTAATGATCTATTAGCTTTCCTCAGGAATATCAATATGTTACATGCTCTCTAAATCTTCATAAATATGTAATATAATGACCGAAAAGGTCAATGCGACTGTAAATTTGAAAAAACGGTATTCACACTACTTTCAAACAGTACGTCATATAGTATATATGTTTGCATGCCTTAAGATTTTTATACCTCTTATCAATGGGATAATCTGCCTCGATTAATTCACAACTTTTTGTAGTTGTATGTGAAGAGACGGTTTTTTATGTTGTTGTAATTTGCATTTTATTAATGTTTCATATTAACTTGGAAGTACGACAAGAAAGTTCAAGATAGATTTTGAGATTTTTTGAAAAAACCTCCAATATTTCATTTTGTTATTAGATTAATAATCGTATATAATAGGAAAGCAGAGAAAAATGATAAACAGCAATGATCATGGTGGATAAAAAATAGATGAAAAAAATACGATGAAAAATATATTGGTGAAACATGAAGTCTTATATGTATGCGACAAAAAGATCAGTAGTATGCATAAATGAGACAGATGACTGGATCATGTGTGGTAGAACAAATTTTGAGATCAAGAAACAAAAAATACCACGTTACACGAAAAGATAAAAAAACCTAAAGAATTATGAAATCGCAAATATCTACTGTTGTCCAATAATGAAGCCTCCTCCACCAATTCTGTAGTTATAGACTATCTAACGTGTAATCTAGAAATTTGCCATTTTTATTATTGTTGTACAATAAGAAGTACCAATTAAGAGAGGTTATAAATTGGTGAATGAAGTAAAAAAATTCTTTTTTATATTCTCTTTATCTTGTTTCATAGGCACATTTGATAAAAAGTTAATTTTTTCAATAAGATGTTTGTAAATTAACTTCTTCTCCAGTATTTTAACAAACTTGTTGAAAATTTACATCATAAATAGTACATGAACTGAAAAAAATTTGAAATATTTGAATATCAAAAGATGAATTCATTCAAACCATACATTTCTGTAATGAAGTCGACCAAACAAATGAAGCAGCTTGTGCCACAAAAATATTGTGCAGCAGATGATAAAGTATTGACAAGAAAACTAGATTAAGTTCAAATATTTCAGAAATCTTATCCCTATTTAAGATCTCGTAGAAAACTGAATGTCATATATTAACCCTTCTCGAATGAGTAAGTTACCCCACCTACGAACTGCTCTCCCAAGAGAGCCTATCATATTACCGAAAAGTTTCCGTTTCTAGACATTGTCGAGTAATGTTTTGTTTTTGAGTTATTTATAGGTCGACAACGTGAGATTGCGTTGAAGACTTAATGCATTTCAAGCACTCTTTCAGCCATTAAAAATGCCTCAAAGTATCAACAACAGCAAATTAATGGGGGTGACTCCTGGTTATTATGAATTCATTTTAAAAACTTCAATCATGTCTATGATTGCGATATAATAATACACAACCGGCCTTGGTAGATAAGAATGAATTATGGCCTCCTTCGATTGGTACTTTGAATAGCTTTAATGTCTTGCGATATCCAAAAGGAAAAAATACATAATTCACGTAATCAGTAGCAGTCAATAATACTGCAAGATTATTTATGAAACTCGTACTTGTCTTTGAAACGAGCGGTGATCACTATTTCTAATAACTGTACTCATCATGTAGCACATGATTGTAAATTTTGAATGGTCTCTGTGAAACATTTCGTAGTCAATCTTGTATAACATCAATGTATTTTTGCCATGAACAATGCAAACTATCCAATATTGTCATTTCTAAAATGAAAGGGGTATATTTTTAGGAGAAACTAATTTTTGGAAAAGAAAGGTTTTGGCTTCCTAATATCTACTTCTTCATCTTGATACAAAACAATGTGGAAATCTTCCAAAGAAAAGAAGGAAGTAATCAATTTCAAAAAAGTTATTCTATACAAATATGTGTAGATCATGCAAAGAATTAACTTTAAGACACAAACTGGTAGAGAAAACTGTCTCAAAACAACTACTTTCATATACACATTGAATTGCAATGTTGCTGAGTATAAATAATAGATGAGATTAACACTAAAAACGATTCATGACTAGCTTTATGAGGAATTTACAGAAATGTATAGAGAATTTGAAAATATTGTATAAAGAAACCCGTTCACAAATCAATGAGTACCTACATTGTATTAAATTAATTCTTTAAACGAATCGAAAGATTCCACTCGACATACTCATATTGAAAGTCTATCTCAACATACTTGTCGAGTGCCTACTATGGTACTTTTACTGTGTTTTCGTGATTATTTTGTTATATATTTATAGCGTTAATGATGTTATTTAATATTCATTCTATGATATAACCATTAATTCAGTACTATTATTGCTTATTTTGATTTCATTTCTATTCATAGTACATTAAGAACGCATTTATCGAGTCTGTGTAACGTTCATATAAATTCATCGAAAAATTACAACTATCCCATAAGTTTCATTTATCTCTAGTTTCTTCAATGAATAGAATTTCTAAACTGCTGAGGATATAATTGAAAACATCAATTCTGGTGATTAACCTGAGAGGTAGCTCTATAAATTATATTGAATGATGCATCTTATTTCATAAAAGGAAAGCGAGGGTTCAGAACATAGACCAAAGCATAACCAGATGAAGACTTCTGATATCGTGTTAATCACCAAGTTTATATTAGTTTATGATGAGAGATATGAAGAAAAAATGTCGTTATTGGTTATGATTTATCTTAATTTTGTTGAAATTTATTCAATTAACATTGAAGACATGTGAATAAATTTATCTGCAAACGGAAACTTGAACATTATTAGATGTCAATATTTTCTTTTCTATCGATATGGTTTCAATAAGTAAATCTTCCGGAATTTCCATTGGATACATTTTGAAGGTAATTGACAAACGAAGTAAGTGATTGGTATAAGGAATCGTTTGGGAAGTAGAATACTGATTAGGTGAAGAAATATTGCGTCAAGGTATTTGACATTTCATATTTTTTTGTGAACTTTGACAAACATGTTTCTTAGAAGGCTGAAAAATAAACATTTTCGACCCACAACGATTGAATCTATAATTGTTATCTTAAAACCTTTTATACAAAAGTGGTATTTTTGTTAATGAATACCTGCACTCTGAGACGTCTTCTAACAATGTTGATATATCCTTCTTTTAGTACCAGTTATGTCTAAAAAACATTTCAGCACTTTGACTTGTCTCTCGCTAACTACTAAAATTATCACCTATTCATACAAGATATAGCTATTAAAATGCTAAACATCTGAAAGAAAAACCTGCCTTTAATTGGCACTGCAAGTTAATCGATATGCAGCTATTCCCTAGCAGTAAAAAACAAAACCAACATCAAATTCGCATATTCCTATATTGAGAAAATTGCATCGGATCACTAACAAATGGTGTAAATAATGTTTACGACAAAGTACTTTGTTAGCAATAACATAACTGAATTATTACCGTTTATTCAGCTTTTTGAATCCTTTCAACCGCAGAATGCCCAACAAATTATACATTCAAATTATTTTTATACCTCATTCGATCATTAAATACAAGAAATATTGCACTTCGGGTCGCGATTCAATTCTGTACAGAGCCGCGTTCTGCGATTATTTATTCTTATCGGTGCTCCGCCTTGCCGTCCGGTTACTTAAAACCTGTTTCAATCTCGTTCCACATTTCCCTTTATTTATCTATATGTACATTAAGAGCAATAAAGGGCTCCTAATCGATATTTGAAGGAATGTACATAAAATATGTTCGATACACTTGGTTAGGTTACGGCCCTTTCTGGATGGTTATTGTTCGATTTGAAAAAAACACATACTCTAGATGAACCTTCGCAAGTGGAGATTTCTTGATGGAGATGGACAGCTGTAGATTAAAATGTGTATATTTTACAAAGACACATGGTAAGGTATAGTCTGGAATGTATTAAACTGTACTTGGAAGCAATGGCCAGCTGATTGCAAGGGGCAACTGGGCGCTTTCTGGATATAATCCAGCAATTTAGACCAGAGATCCATATATATGAGCAAGATTCCAAAGATTCAAAAAAGTCACTCGAGTTGTCTTTGCTGTTCCAATAAGATGTAAAATAAGGTACCTACCTAATTACCATGTTAGGTTCTGCTACATTTACTTTCTCTAAGAAAAGTCGTCTGAATTTATGTGGCATTAATTTAAAAAAGGTTATTCCTACGTACATTCTGAAATTTCAGTCACAACTTTGTTAAGATGAAATACAACTTAATAACGAAGATGTAAATTGACAGATGCTGTTTGAGCATCTGAATCTAAATGGAAGATACAAGGCATACTTAGAATAATACGTGGTCCTAAATCACGTGATCATACTCCACATACTCGCCGGGAAGTAATTTATGAACGCATCCACTTGAGAACGCTACAAAATTCAGTTACGAGAACTACTTGTATTCCAAAAGATGAATCAGTATCAAATTTGATATGTTTGAATAATGATTTTCTCCATAGTGGACACTCGCAGAAAAACCTCTACCCCGTCAGTCATAACAACAAATTGAAAATTTATTATATTTACATGACAGAAATCATTCATATTAGGTACTGTGAAACTGAATTGAGTTTTATATCTTAATGTTGTGATGACAGTAACTAAGTAGAATATTGTGCTAAGAAAACTATACTTCACTTTTGTCTAAGAAGTTGAATGCGGCAGAAACAACATAGCACAATACGGAGCTCCGCGTCCAAGCTATACTGAGGCTTGGACGCATCATATAAACAATTTTGATAATTTGAAACATCAAAGATTGGTTTTTTCCTTGAAGTCGCTTTTAGCACTATTCTATGCCATTAGCTAGAAGTAGGTACGCAGCAAACTATGGATACTCATAACTTTTCGAAAAAACGATTTCACAGTAGGGGAGAGAACATATTCAAGATGGAGAAAAAAGGTAATTTTGAAATATTGCATAGAGACTTATGTCTATAGGCAGTTCGTACAGGCTAGCACAAATTCAAATACTATTGACACTACAACACAGATGTGCAGCTTATTATTTATTGCAAATTTATTGAGGGTAAAATAATTTTCATTAGATTTTTTTGAAAACAAATCCAATCATGCATATGAATTGGAGGTGTCTTCAATGGATAATTGAAATTCTCACATATTTGGAGACAAAAATAAACGTTTAAAATTAAATTTTTCTACTTCCAAAAACGTCAAAAAACACAAATATATTTATTTCTTGGGAACAAAACTGATATCATGATGAATTTAGGATTTTAAAAAGTAGTTTGAAATGGGTTTTTCGTTCATCAGCGTCCTTCCCCAATGGTGTGTAACCCTAAATAGTCCGAACTGTTGTTGGGCGAGAGAAAATCTAGCCTTCAAAAGTGTTATTCCTCTCAAGCAACAAGAACTTAGAGCGTGCTATACAAGTCACCCATCGACTGCCAAAGTAGGGATCAATCTCCTCTATATACAATATCAGCATCTTGAGTAGAACTAACTGATGAAACAGCTACCAACCGGATATTAAGTACTTCATGGGCTGAAGAGTCTCGGCCCTGAGACATAGATGGCGCTAGTCATGCGTTCACCGCTTTTTCAGTTAGCACAAACCTTAGAAGGCTGTTGAAATCTCATGAGTTTGTGAGTTATTGTAGGTACAATCGAAAAATATGGAGAGTTAAGAGTTGTTGCGCCTGATATTATTTTCTAAGGCCTTTGACCGGTGTGGCATGAGGGCGTGCTGGCCAAACTTGAATGTTATGGCTTGTCGGATCATTTTTGCGTATGGCTCTCCAGCTTCCTGATGCAACGTTCCCTGCAAGTGGCCGTCGATGGATATCTTTCGATTACTTTTACCATCAACGTTGGTGTTCCCCAGGGATCCATATTGTCTCCAACCCTCTTTTTATTGTATATAAACGAGTTATTGAAAAGAACCAAGAATCCAATATATTGCTTTGCTGACGACAGCACACTTGTCTCGTCATTTCATTTGGATTCCAGGATATCGGTTGCGGATGCACATCTTCACCGGCAGCAGGATGTTACATATCTTAATGAGGATTTAGAAGTAATTTCGAATTGGGGTGAAAGTAACCAGGTTCATTTCAATGCCACGAAAACCCAGGCATCGGTTTCCTCCAAAAAGATGAATGTCTCTGAACCGGATATAATAATTTCATTACAGAAAATTCCGCCTTTTGCTTCGATCACTTTGTTGGGGATTCAAATGGATACCAATATGTCTTGCTTCTCAGAAGCTTAGAACACTGTTCCGAACCAGAAAACTGTAGGCATCTCAGCAAATTTTGATGCTTTATAAAGCTTGGATCAGACCTTCTCTGGAGTATTGTTCTCATGTATGAAACTCCGCCCCTAAGCATATCCTGAAGCTGCTGGATTCCATCCAGAAAAGAGCTATCCGCCTGAGACGTGAACATCATTTGTAACCTTGATAGTCTGGAACATCGAAGAAAATTTGGAGATTTGTCTCTCTTCCATAGATACTTTCACGAGAAGTGTTCAAGTGACTTGGCACCTTTGATTCCATTAAGAGCGGTACATATCAGAAATACGAGACGGACTGTGCCTGCACATCGTTTTGGGGTTCAACTCATCATAAATTAGCAGCTTACCACAGCATAATCCATAGACTCATCAGACAAAACAAATTGCAGTAAACGACAACTTCAACTCGAACATGATTCCTCACATCCTTGACAAAAAACTCTCCAAACAGCCCGTTAAACAAGTATACCTCACATAAAAAATAACCAGTTAACTAATTTAGTGATCCAATAATTTTTCTGAAGAAAGGTTGGTTGGGTAACAGGATCAATTTTTTCTTAAAGGAACAATTGTTTTTTGCCGATGTTTCGAATTCCACTGACTTCTTCTTCAGGGCTCGAAAAGTAGTTTCTCAACTTCGAGACAACACCAAAACAAAAGGACATGAAACAAACGTTTGTTTCATGTCCCAGTTTTGTCATTGAGTTTGTGTCTGAAATACCAATAACTAACATATTTATAAATTATCTACGTTTCTAGAAGAATCCGGTTTTTCAAAATTGTCCTGTTTTACCAGAATTGATCGTTTATCTAAAAGTTTTATAATTACCTACTGGTTATATAAAAGTAGTAGTAGTAAAAGTTTTAATAAATTGATTTCCTCAGAAATGTTGGGCTTTCTCCTCGCAGCAGAGAACTAGATTGCCTTTATAAATAATTTTCCTTCAAGTAAGACAAATGATTTTTTTAGTTTTGTTTACAAGTCTAGCGAATCACCCCATCTTCGCATGGGTAGCATGGCATATATGCCAATATTTTTTCTGTCACAGTTGTCGCATCAGCTTGTAACTAATAATAGTGACCTTCAATATAATCCACTCAAACGAAAGTATGTTCACAACTATCAATTTCAATATGAAAGTAGATAAGTACTCATCAACCTAAAAACAGAAACCAAAAATACGTCCTCAACTTTCAACGTAATTCACTACGCAGAACAAACCCATTGCAATTGCAACCATCCTTAATCACGCGCGTGAGGCCGCTCGAATTTATTTTGTCGCACAATAGTTTTAATTTTGCGATAACTTCTAAAATATTTATTCAAATTGTATGGTGTAATGAGCAATTATAATGCACATGAAGTGCTTCATGTAACTAACGTATTCAATTGTTAAATTGATGGATGTAGCCGTTACTACGTGGTAAGAGATCATCAAGAAAAATGAAAAATGAAAATTTTCTATGTTTTTTACCACTTTTATTCGTAACTGAAGTTACTGCAGTTTCGTTCTATATGAACATTTTCAAATTTTTATTGTATAAGGACATTTCAAATTTTTAATGTAAAAGTTTGAAAATGTCCTTATAGGACGAAACTGCAGTAACTTCAGTTACGAATGAAAGTGGTAAAAAACTTAAAAAATTTTCATTTCTCAGCATTCAATTGAATAAGGAGTGATATTTGTCTAAATAGCTTTCCAATTACCACACTATAAGTGTCCATTTTTTTAATCATTAAAATAGGTAAAAAGCATCGCTGACTCTGCTGTAGTCCTTTTCAAAAGAACAATTGTTGTTGAATTATTGTTGTAAAATTGTTCGTTCCGTTTATCAGCTGATGAACGTCAACCCTCAGAAGTCGAAACTTGTGCGAGTAATGGATTAACGAGGCCTTACCTTTTAACGTGCGATTACCCAGCACGGTGGCCCGGCGGGGAATCGAACCCCGGTCTTCCGCTTGAAATATATTGTGAGCTGTTTTATTATATCCAGAAGGCATTAGGCCTCGTTTTCGATGACAGCTTCCCGGTTTCTGAGGGTACCACCGCCTTCCCGACTCCGCACATCTTCATATTTCAACTGATGAATTATACACATACACCTTTATCTTGAATCACTTCGTCTGTTGGTGGACACCTTATCCATATCAGTTCGGGATGTTTTCTAGTTTATCGCGTTAGACCGACAGGCAGACAGACAGACGCGGCGCGGTACTTTGTTTTACAATATGTATCGAGAATCATTGCTATTTCACGAATGACACATGTAGAAACATTTGATAAAATGATATAGAAATACAAAACGAAACACCGTCAATTCGAATTCATCGAATCACACACATATTTACATTATAAGTTGGTGAAAATAGTCATTACTGAACTTTTTTACAATAAAGAATGTGTCTGTTTCTGAACAGATTTAGAGGTTCCCGCAAATTTAAAAAGGAAAAGGGCAAAGACCTTGGTTATTCGTTATTCGAGTAGAATCATCTAAGATTACATGTTATTCGATTCATTCAAGTAAAACGGACCAATGTAAATAAGGTTTCCTGTCAATTTGTATAAGATCCCACACATTCAACTTCGCTAGGCAAATAATGGACAATTTTAAACACCTGAAAAGGTTCCAGAGAGGTATGCATAGGGGAGTTCTGAATGGATTCATAATTTTATTCAAGATTGCGGAAAGGGATTCTTGGAGTTTCGCAGGCTTACTTTATGCGTTTAAAGCGGAACGTTTTCGTAAATTTCGATATCCGAATCAACAACAAAACGGGCTAATAAATAGAGGTTCCAAAACAGTTTGAGGAAATGGTAAAATATATCGGTGCCCTTATGTTTCATAAAGGCATCGAAGACAATCTCAACTTATATACGATAAAGGGTCGAATAAAACATAAAGATGAACGACTCCATCCATATAGTTCAATGCCTGTTTTTTATTATACCAAATATACCTTTCATTCCAACCAAATAGAACAAGAATTTTATTCTTAAATTTATGTGTGGTTTGTGACAGTGATAAGTATAGCTGGATCATGATTTCCATATTTGTCCACATGACAGTGTTTTTCAACAAACAATAAATCATTTAAAAATTGGGTTTGAAATGATGCAATGATGCACAATATAAACTTCCAGGATGCACACATTTTGGCTTGTCACTCTGATATCATGTGCTTTTTGTCTTTTAAGTGTTCAGTGTTTTATGTTGTTTATAACTAATTACTATTTCTTGATATGGAATGTATATCCTGAAGTCAACAATTAATAATAATATTGATAGTAATAAGAATAATGAAGATAATAATAATAAAAAATAAGCAGGGAGGCCACCAATACCTGCGGCCTCTGGTGAGTTGCGCCACCACTTACCCGAGCAACTGGTGCGAAACCGGACCGGCAGCCCAGGCGCACCCGGGAGGGAGAACACTATTCTCCCTCCGGTG
>WOGR01001003.1:0-21616 GCA_015342045.1 Leptinotarsa lineolata
GAAAAAAATCTATTCTTATCATAATAAGCTTCAACTTTGATGTTTCTGAATTTTACTTTCAATTTGTTACACTCAATGACACTTTGTTGTTACACAAGTCATTGAATTTTTGGCGAAAAATGGCTTTCACGAATGAAGAAAAAAGAGATATGATACAAATTTATTACAAATATGATCGAAACAGTGTTAGAATATCAGAAATGTATTTGAACTTGTATACTGAAAGACGACAACCACATCGAAATATGTTCAAGTTATTGGATCAAAATCTCACCAAATTTGGTTCATTTGAAGAGCCGAGAAAAAAATACGGAGACAGAATAAACTAAAGACAATTTGATAAATGTGGTGAGTTAGACATTGTGTCCTTTTCAATAAAATTGATAATTTGCAGATAAACAAGAACCCGGGGAAATATACAGGTCAAATTTCCTCCGAAATGAATATTTGTTATATAAGTGCTTGGAGACATCTTGAAATAAGCGATTTAAAATGTTAAAAAATACACATATCTCAAAAATTGCATCCAGGTGATCCCGAAGGGCGATTAGAATTTTATAATTGGCTAATAAGAGGACCTGATTTTTCTGTTCACCTGAAAAATGTAAGTTGGACAGATGAAAGCACTTTTACGAATTGTGGGATATTCAACCTAAATAACTAACACATTTGGACCACAAAGAACCCCAGGCAGTTCCGAGAAATTCGACCTCAAGTGCGATTTAGTATTAACGTGTGGGCAGGAATTCTGAATGGAGAAACCTATCACCAGTTTTAAATGTCGACTTTCGAAGACTATTTGGTTTATGTACCTTCGGCTAACTATAACAACATCTGGTTTCAACTTGATAGTGCTCCATCGCACACTACCAGACAATTATCTAATACTTGACTGAAAGGTCAAGTAATGGATAAGGAGTAATGGGCCGGTGAGGTGGTCAACAAGGTCTCCAGACTTAAGTGTTATGGATACATTCTTATGGGGTACTCTGAAAAATAGGGTTTATGGTCAGAGGGAATATCAAAATGTTGAGGACCTTCAACACAGCATTGTTAGAGAGTTCGCAAGATTGGGGATGAGGGAAATTAATCGTGCAGTAAATAATATTCCAAGAAGGGCACAGTTGTGTTTTCATGAACAAAGCCAGCATTTTGGGCATTTGCTGTGATTTACTCTTGTCTACATTTTAAGTAATTATTGTTATTTGTCCAAAGTTTTATTTTCATTAAAAAGGACACAATGTCTAATTTATCTCATAGACACCTTATTTATTGAATTTTGATTGTTGATTTTTTCTCCGTATTTTTTCATTGGCTTTTCAAACGAACCAAACTCGATGAGACTTTGATCCAATAACTTGAACATAGTTCGATGTGGTTGTCATCTTTCGGGATACAAGTTTAAATACATTTGCGATGTATTAATACTGTTTCTATCGTATTTGTAATAAATTTGTATCATATCTCTTTTTCGTCATTCGTGAAAGCCATTTTTCGCCGAAAATGTAATGACTTGTACAATAAAAAAATGTTGTTGAGTGTAACAAATTGAAAGTCAAATTTAGAAACATCAAAGTCAAATCCTATCATCATGAGAGTTAATTTTTTTCCAATATCTCAAATTTTTCTAATGATAACTCATGATAACATCATTGAAAAGGTAAAATCTGGTTCTATTCAAAACAGAAAGAAGCCAATGAAGCGCCCATTAGAAGAAATTGATGATGGTGGCCGACGGAACGTCGGATAGCAAATATGAAAACACCATTATGTAGTAGGGAAAGCGTGGCAATGTAGGAGTGCAATTTATTTTCGAATCCTTCAAAAAATAAAGCCAGAAAAAAAGTTAAACCATTTTCCGAAATTTCGGTTTTTTCCGGATATCTTCGGTTATACTCGGAATTTCAGAACTTTCTCAAAAGCATATTGCTAGTCAGGTGAATGCGCAACTTTGCCTCAATCCAAACGTCTTCGTATCACTCATAGTTTCAGAGATCCCAATGATGAGGATCTTATTTGAAACACCCTGTATACACCACTGTAAGTAATAACAGACCATCCTTGATGACATAATTACATGAATTTAGTTTACCTGTGAAAATGTGGGAACAATAAGATTAGCGTACCCACATTGTCACAGGTAAACAAAATTCAGGTAATGAAGTCATTAAGTTACGTCTGTTATTACCTATAGTGGTGTATAGATATATAAGGGTTAACATTGTGAATTATTTCAGTTTATTAAATCAGTTTGAAAGTATTTTTGTAGAACGAAACTGAGGAATCTGAGTTACAAGTGGTATAAAAACTTAGGAAGTTTCATTTTCGTTTTTCATGATGATTTTCTACCATGTAGTAATGGCTACATCCATCAATTTATAAAAAAGCAACTCATAATTTATTACAAAAAAATATAACTTGATGCAAAAAAAAATTTCAACCTCGTTGAAAAGATCCATTTGAACGTTCTTCTTACATTCTACACCGCATTATCAGCAACATTCCTGATTTGGAATTAAAAACAAACAGTGTGCATTGAATCCAGATCAATGTGAAGACAGCCTTGAGCGGTTCAGCCACCCCCATAGCAACCCCCGTGTCTTCGAAAGTCAGTTAATGAAAGAGGATTTTTCACGACAACCCTGTTAAAAATGAAACGCAGGAAATGTCACTTGGAATACAACCAGCCGGAAACAGGATCCCCTTCTTCAAAGCCAACTGGGATTTTTAATCGAGAACGCTTCAAATAACTTACTTATTTTGATGCGGATCCATGTCGCGTTAAAGTTGCTGTGAAATTCCCCATTATCTCGGGATGATCATTGTTCTCAGTATCACATTTGGAAATTTGTATCCCCGAACTCCTGCAGAAGTCACCTTCGAAATAAAACTTTACAAAACGATGAGGCAAAAATGCATATTCGAATCGAATTAATTAGATGTCTCAGTTCTGTTTGAATATGAATGGGAATGTATAAACAGTTTCAAAACAAGCTTTATTTTCAAACACCAGAAATGCAACATTCTTCACCAGCCAAGTTGATGACTCTGCTTTATCTCCTGAAGAGGCCAACATAATTTATGAAACGCGCATCGGGAAGAATGATGCAGTTTCGGTTTTCCACTCGAAGGTGGAACTGTAGCCAGAGGAATTAGTTATACCTGTGGGTGAAAAAGCTTCCAGAAAAAAAGTGTTTCTTTCAAATAATAACAACATATATGAAATTCAGTAACATTATTGAACAATATCGAAAATTAACCTTAATTTAAAAATATTCCACTAATTTTTTCACAGACAAAACTCAAGAACTACAGAAAAATCCTTAAGGCGCTCTGAGAGCTGTGCCTATGCGAAAGTAGCGATTCACATTGGATTTGAATCGCTGGAGATTATATCCATTTGGAATATTGTTCTCAGGAAGATTATTCCACATAAATACAGTTCTACAATGAAAGAGTTTTGGAACAGTGAAGTTCGAAGTGTACTGAGTTGAACTTCAGAACGATGAGCAGTCACAGTCCGTCGCGTATTACTGATATGTACCGCTCTTGGTGGAATCAAATGTGTCAAGTTACTTGAACACGTGAAAGTATCTATAAAAGCGAGACACATCTCCAACCTTTCTTCGATGTTCCAGACTATCAAGATTGCAAGTGATATTAGCGTCTCCAGTCATTCGGAGGGCCCTTTTCTGACTGGAATCCAGCAGCTTCAGTGCGTGCTTAGGGACGGAGCTCCATACATGATACCAATACTCCAAGGAAGGTCTGATCTAAGCCTTATAAAGCATCAAAAGTTGCTGAAGTGTGTGCAGTTTACTGATTCGGGACAGTGTTCCAAGCTTTTGAGAAGCAGCCTATGCAATTCCAGCGCCATATTGGTGTCCATTTTAACCCCCAACAAACTTATCGAAGCGGAAAGGGGAATTGTCTGTCCTGACATTATTATATCCGGTCCGGACACATTCAGTTTTTTGAAAAAAACCGATGCCTGGGTTTTTCTGGCATTGAATTGAACCTGATTACTTTCACTCCAATATTAATCACTTCTAGGTATCCTGTCGTCAGCAAAGTAATATATTGGATTCTTGGTTTTTTCCAATAAGTCATTGATATACAATAAAAGAGGGTTGGACACAATTTGGATCGTTGGGGAACTCCAGCGTCGATGGTAAATGTATTTGAGAGATATCCATCGATGGCCACTTGCAGGGAACGTTCTTTCGGGAAGCTGGAGAGTCATACACAGAAATGATTCGACAAGCCATAGCATCGAAGTTTGGCCAGCAAACCCTCATGCCATTCACGGTAAAAGGCCTTAGAGATATGTATTGAGATTAAATTATGGGTGTGAATGATAATATTGATCTCCAACTAAGTTGGGCTGAAAAGTTCGTAGGTTGACATGAAAAAAGAGGAGAAAATTTGATTTCATCATTCAATATGGTTGCTTTCCAGGGTGCTACAATAAATGTATCAGTCATACAATTTTTCCAAGCCATTTTTATAGTACGATATGTCTTATACCTTACTTTCGCCAATTACTGGCACCTACTGGCAAATCACCTTCACGATCACAAAACTTGTTTATTTTCAAAAGAGATTTGTTTATTGGCGGAATCACAAAAACTATAATTAATATTTGAGATATCACAGCGTATTAGTTGGTTCTGACGTCGTTTCCACGTTAAGTTAGTTCCATAAACTTTCTCTAAATAGATATTTTTTCCCAAAATTTTCAGAAAATGACTAACTGATCATGTTGGTTCCATAAGGTTGTGGAAATCTTTAGCATAGACACATTGGCCCACTGTAAATTTCTGGAACCTTCCTCCTTTGAAATATTTTGAATTCTTTTGCTGTGATTTCTGTAAATTATTTTTCACTGTAGAAATATCCTAAGGAGATTTTTCCATATTTACTGGCTTCAGTAAATCAAATCTATAATCTGTCTACCTAAAAACAGACGAGATGCGATTTACCTGTGGAACAATTTTCTATTATTCTATAAGTCATCAAAAACCTGATCACAGAACGATTAAAGTCTATATGATTATCACAAGTATTCGATTCTTCGATGAGAAAATTTTTCACAGTTTCAACTCTGTTTTCTGCAGCTTCATTTGATGCTGCATTATATGCAGGTGATGTTACATGTTTGATACCATTTTGTATCAAATAACATTCAAATCCATCTGAAACTGATTGACGGCCATTCTCTGACACAAGTAGTTTTTGTATACCAGTGTGTTTTGTGGTAATACTGGACATGACAAAAACTTCTAACCACTTTGAAAAAGCGTCCAACAAAATAAGATAATATATACCCATCAAAGGACTTAAAAAATCGATATGAATTATTTTTCGTACCTCTTTAGGTATTGGTCAAGGGTGAAACATTCATTTATTGAGATTTTTTGAACTGATCGACATATGATACATGATTTACAGACGTTTTCAATATCTTTGTTGAGGCCACCAAACATATGACTTTGATAGACATATGATACATGATTTACAGACGTTTTCAATACCTTTGCTGAGGCCACCAAACATATGACTTTGATAATTACTTAATTTTCACAATACCCATGTAACTATTATGCAACATACCTACCTAAAATTTTTTCTTCTAAATTATCTGGAACAATGACACGATGTCCCCACATTAATATATTGTTTACAACTGATAACTCTCTTTGTAAATGCATCTCTATTTTTTCAAATCAATATCGAACTCTGTTCATCATCTGAATCCGTTCAGTCATTTAGGCGTGAAAGAGCCACTTACATACATACATACATACATACATTTATTCATCCTAACAAACTTTCACATTTATATTAGTATAGATTGTTGGGTTTGAGTTAATTTGAGAATAATTTTGTTTATTTCAAAGCATATAACCATGCAAAAGCTCATTTTCCGAAATGTGTTTTACTAATAATTTATTTTTGATGGAAATTTCGTGTTTTCATAAAGGAGAAGAACAATACCTTCAAGAAATAAACGACCCGACGTCGACGTTAGACTAAGGTTGCAAGCGGTATATTCCCCTTCCCGAAATGTAATATTCAAGAACCGAGGTTTCCAGGGCAGCCTTGATATCTGGGCGTCCCGCGGGAAACACAAATATGCAATATTGCCAACATAAATTGATTCTAGATACGATCCCCGGTCTCCTCATTTAACACGTTTTCAAAATATGGGGTGCCAACTTATTATTTACTACCTCGAATTCAATACACCGATATTGCCTCGGCCCCAGCTTGAATATTATATCTGTTCACCGTGTTTGCCGAATACATCGCGAAAATGGAGTTCAGAATGGATTCATTGGAATATAGTGAGAATGCTTACTGTTAGGCTACAAACTCCTTTCATGAATATATTTTGCAACATTGTTTCGTTTCCAATATGCTAGGTCAAACGTCCTGACAACATGAAATAATATACAAATAGAAATCTTCTTTTGGTTTTGCATAACTAAATAGCATATCAGTCTATTCATCAATTGAATACATCTTTGATATTTTCATAAACGTCTGACAGTTCTCAACAGATATCAACAACGCATTTATTTTTCCTGTCATAGAAACCAAGTGAAGCCTACGCATTTAAGATGGTAAATGAATTGAGATGCTATTTGATCATACCAAATTATACAAAAATCGAATTTTGACCAAAAATTGATATCTTCGTGACTTCCAGGATTGAGAATTATCAAAATATTAGGGAGAAATAAGCCTTGAAAGAAGGATTACAGCAATATAAAAATTTTCAAAACGAAAAAGTACGATTTTTTATTGTGTTAGGTTGATTTATTGGGTTGTCTGAATTATATTTTGAAAAAATCTAAACAATTTACGAAATAAATAACGACAGGACCGTACTATAAAATTGTTGTCACTGATGATGGTAGTTATTTCAAATGAAACGCTATAAAAATATCAAATGTGATATACCCTTGGATTGTGAATTTATAGCTTTATCAATATCTGTGATAAGGCAGGTCCTTATTTAAAAAAAAGTTGATGGTGGCCATATTGATACGAAAAGTTTTATCGTATATTCATTATTACATCGTCATCTTCGAATACAATAAAATTTCTTTTTCCATTTTTTGATATTCTCCGAAATTACAATTCCATTCAAAAAAAAAAAATTAAAACAGCATTTTTCGTTTTCCCGTATAACTCGAGAGTTTTTGTAAATTTCCTTCGACCATTGTATTGTTCCCGATGACAGTTACCTTTTTTCCCATTCAATCGTCTTCGTATCTATCTGTTACGGTTTGGAATATAGCAATATTACCACATGATAAAAGAAACGTCCTATATAATGGGTTGACATTTATGAGTGATAATTATTCTTCGTGTGTGTATTATGATAGCTGGTCACAAAACAACTCAGCTCCACGAAAGATTCATTCAGCGCTGAACAATAATCATTAACATATTTGACAGTTGACTTCAATTAACATGAACATCGAGTTGTTTAACACAGATGTTTTTCTTGCATTCTTGATATTTATTGTAATTTTCATTTCTACTCATGTTATCTTCGAAAAAATCATTCGGATTCGGAATCGAAAACAAGATTTCTATTGAAATAATTATTGTTTTCATTTTTTGAAAAGAGGTTAATCTATTGAAAATACTTTTCACTGTCCCGACTGAAAATATTGTAGGAAAGAAATGTTTTCGTTTTCTACTTCTTCATTTTGATACAAAATAATCTAAGAATCTCTCGAAGAAAAAAAGGAAGGGTTCAATTTCAATAAAGTAACTCTATACAGAGATTTGTAGATCATGCAAAGAAGTAACTTTCAGACACAAACTGAAAAAGCTTTCTCGAAACAGCTGCTTCCATATAAACATTGAATTACACAAAAAAAAAATTACTTTCGAAACCAATTCTTTTATATGAACACTGAATTATACAAAAAATACTTGTCTCTAATCAGTTTGTATTCCAAACATTTGATATGGAATTGAATCATATGTCATTCATAGGATTCCTACACAATATAGTAGAGGTAAAACTTCACTTACATGGAACACTGTCTTTCTCACTGGTAGACATCTGATGTTTCGCCGTAAGTCACTTGCCTTATCATTTCTTCAGTACCAAATCTGGATAACATTATAAGAGAAAATAGTCATTTCATTCATAAAATTACGACTTTATGTCACGGAAAGGGTTTGATCTACTCATGTAATCGATGACAGTACGTAATGACATTCATTCGCTCATTTGATTAAATCCCAGTCAAAGAAATCTTGTTCAAATTGAAGGGGGTATATTTTTAGGAGAGATTTTGGTAATACATTTTTGGGAAATAAAGGTTTTGGCTTTCTACTTCTCCATCTTGATACAAAAATGTGGGATTCTTCCTAAGAAAGAATGGAAGCAATCAATTTAAAAAAATGGGGAATTTCTAGAAACAGGGAGTAGAAGTTGAATATATTAATGAACACCACACACAGAATAATACTTCCAGAATAACTAGTTTCAATCAGATACCATACACAAATACCATACACAGAAATGCTACACAACGTTATATATGAAGATTAAATATTGAAGTTTACTTAGTAGAAAAAATTTCGGTGTTCAAATCTTCATCAGCACTTTTTTAAAAATTTTGGGAAGATGTTTCATTCAATACTTGTTTTATCTTCAATTGTTGAAGCTCATTATTCCAGAATATTGTTGAAACTGGTAAATAGTCATGAAATAATTCAAATCCATTCGAGCAAATACATGAATCAAATGATGTTTCAACTTGAACTTCAAAATTCTTGAATAAAAACACTCAGTATTCACAATTCCATCTTTTAATATTCCAAGTTCATAGACATCTAAATAGATACGATTATACGATATAGAAATATGAGACAATCTCCAAATACGCAAATTTTCACGCGGAGGCGCATTAAGTATTTCACCTCAAATCAGTGACCGGAACAATATTGCAGCCTCATCATATGAATCCTTAATAAATATTGAGGAAGGTCAATATCAACAGAAAGTATTGGGAAATTCATTCAGTATCAATTGATCACTCTTCAGAAACGGTTCCAGAGCATTTTTAGAATGCAGCACATCTCCTTTTCATCGATCCTGCTGTGTAGTAGTATGTATAATGTCAAGTACAGGTAAATCATTGTATTTTTCTCTAAACTATTCAATGTTAGCTCATATCTGGGCGTATTCTTCTCTTAAGAATAAAGCCGTGGTTGATGAAAGTATTTTGAATTTTTCAATACTGTAAGTGATATGGAGTGGAAGGAATCATACACATTTTATAAAAACATAGGTATTCACCACCGAAGTCATGCTTGAAGTGAACAAAATTCGGGCAAGTATGCCATGATCAAATGAAGCCTGAAGTATCAAACTTTACGTCTGTTAATGTGGCATACACGTTAACTGCGAGGACGAAAGTTATATCTCGAAATCACAACAACAAAATTCCGTCCACGCAGTAAACACACATACCACGGTACCACGGATGATTGTCTGGGCCTACTAGCCCAGATTTTCTACACTTCGATTATCAACAATTCTGGCTGAAATCAAACCCCAACAAACGTATTTGCAGTCCAACATAAAACAGAGAAGGGTTAAAGCTCTGTGGGTATCATCGAAGGTGTACGACAAATGCAGTGTGGACTCAAATGTCCCTAAAGAATAAACCTGAGTATGGACTATTCCCCTTACGAAGATACCATCTATGGGAACGACAGGAGACTCAAACAACGAATATCAATGATAAGCGAGGCTTGTCAAGGCGATCCTTTGCAGAGCCAAGCTTTGGTATAGACCATGGAATGCAAGGAAACTAAATAATGCCAATTACATATTCCCTCATGAACATGCCATTTATGTTAAATGGGATTTTCTCTACCTTTATTGTATTGCCTGCAATTGAGATAACCATATTTTGTTCAGCTATCCTCCTAATGGACAGTATCCAGTAAGTAGCCCTGTAATAGTTCTAAGCCGAATCCTGCTTTGTTGAAGCCATTTTTCAGTTATTGTCTTGGACGTACCCTTGATAGGAGTTTTCTGGTATGTGTTCCCTGATATGTTTTCCCAGTACTCTCTCGTTCCTTATAAAACCCACTGGTATCGTATTTATGGCATTGGTACCCCCACAGTTGGTTTAGGGCCTATAGATGGAGTTGATGATCCGTGTTTTGGAGACGTGTTAGTATTACAGGTCTGACTGCACCATATTTCTCTTATTCTAAGTTAGTACATCTCGATTTGTTAGGTTACTATTGTACACAAGTTTTTATATTTGAGTTGATAGGTTAGTGAGGGGACTTCCTTCTCCTTGAGTTGAACTTCCGGACTTCTTTTCTAACTCAAATGGTGTTTCTTCTTTTCTCTAAGGTAGTTTGGACTTCTTCCCCTTTCTTTGGAAGATATAGTGTCTGGGTATGATAGCGGTAATCAATAATCGGCTGGAGTCGATGTGGCCTTGGATGAGAAAGATTCAAGCTCCAAGCTGATAGTGTCCACTACCTACTGGTCAGCGAAAACTCTTCCACAATGTCAAAGAACCGCTCCGAAATATCGCCCAGTACTCCCAGGGTCCGGGCTGGGAAAACAGCAGCTTCACCTTTAAAGTTTTCCTGGTTGTCAGGCATGGTTTCTGTAGGATAGACATCGTCTCTATAGTGGCGCCGTTGATCATTCTTTTGGCGTATTTCCCTTGAAGTTTCTGTCAATAGGAGTGAGTTCAACAGTGTTATATAATTGGTTCGCATGGTATCGTAGATGGAGATTATGGATGTGTCGGAAAAATTTTTTCCCGGTGGTTAATATGCAGTGGGTTTGTTTCAGAGATATGGTGCAGTAAAACAAGAATTCATAGTCCACGATCGGTCTTATGCATTTTATAAGTGCGTAGAGGGGTGTTACTAGTGCATTTTCCAATCTTGCTCCTTGGTGCTCTCTGTATCTGTAGAGTAGGGAGGGTGAGTGTAGGCCCACAGCACTTAGGTCACATGTGACTCATTGTATATTATCTTAAGGAGTTGTTCTCCTAGGTCATCGTCCATCCTTTCCAGAAGTTGGAGAGGTCACTAGGAGACATCTCCTTAATATCGGCAGGTGTAGGCCAAGACTCGCAGAACACAAACTCTCTTATTGACGATGAATCTAGACAGTCTCTAGACACTCGCATGAGACATGCCTGATAGTTTCATCTTCCTGTTCACATATCCTGCAGAGAGGTGTATCCACCAGTCCCATGGTATGGATGTATTTCCTAAGTTGACAGTGACCAGTCAGAAATCTCACTGTTAAACCTCAGGATAATATTATTATCTACCAAGGCGTTGTCAATGTCTTGGTGGCACTCTAGTAATAGCCCTGAGGTAACAGGTTGTATGTTCAGGGCTAATAGGGATTGTCTACTATCAGTGCAGATTATTATGTTTCTGCCAGATATTCATTTCCTGGTTATCTCTTTGGTGGTGACTGAGAAACCAGCTAGTTCTGTTTGAACCACGCTGGTATTTTTCCCATTCCTCACTTAACCTTTAAGCTTAGTGATCTGGAGTATACTCCACATCCTGAGCCTTCCTTGGTTTTTGAGCCATGTACATATTCACAACATCTGACTCTGTGTTCTGTTTCATTTGTAGGATTTATTAAACACAAACCTGAGTTCAATTGCATCATTGGCTACATGCAGCAGAGGTAGTGCAGTAGGCGCTCCACGCCATAGGCGTAGCCACAATTGACCCATTCCAACTTCAAGGTTCACATCAGCCTGGCGCAATTGTACCATGGCCATTAACGTAACCCCCTCAACATACAGATACACAGAGGACAGACCAGTAATTAATTCCATTGTCGCGGTTGGTGTTGTTCTCATGGCTCCTTCAATATGTGTTTGATATGATTTTTGGATGGGTGTTGCTTGTAGAACCTTCGGTACCCATACAATGGCTCCGTACGTTAACATAGGTTATTGCAGTGTAGATCTAGGTGAACACACGGGGTGAAAGACCCCATGTGCGTCCCACTGTCCTTCGACACTGCTCATAAGCCACATTTGCTCCACACTGTAGGTAAGAGTTCCATGTTAACTTTCTGTCGAGGATAGTACCTCTTTAGGGAAGTTCAGTTTGCTTTCGAAGATTTCAGAAGGTTTTGAGCCCAATGTAATTTTTTCATGATGAAAAGGACCATATCGGTCTCATTGGGATTGATCGATAGTAAGTGTTCCTCACACCATGTTTCTATCAATTTCAACCCATCCTGCGCTCTATCCCACAGCGTGTTCACAAATTTGCTGGTCTGCAAGATAACTATGTTATCTGCATTTGCACTTGTGTAGAATCCATTATTGTTGAGGTTATTAATCAGGGTTTCCAGAACTATGTTTCAAAGAAGGGGTGATAAGACCCCTCGCTGTTGACATCCCCTCATGACAAGTCCTCTCACTGTAATGTATTCTACATTGATACTTATTGCTCTGCTAGAGAGCATCTTGAGTACCCATTCTCCTTACTATCAGGGGTACATTTCTGGATTTGAGTTGCTGGGTAATTGTAAGAAAGGTTGTTTTATCAAACTCTACCTCGATATCTATGAATATACCTAGGGTGGATTCTTTGTTGTCCAAAGATCTTTCGATTCTGCCAACCACATGGTGAAGGGTCGAATCAGTAGAACTTCCCGGAGTATATGCATGCTGATTTGGATGAAGTGCACTTCATCCCTTTTTAAAAAGCACTCCATCCCTTTTTAAAAAGAACCGTGTGAAGCTAATTGCTCGAAATGCTTTTGTTGAGGTAAAGTCCATCCTACCTGTTTGGGTATAAATACCACTCGTACTCCGCTCACTGAAAATATACCTCAGAGCTAAATAGCATCTGAATATTCTAACCATTGCCCATTGATGTAGGGCTGGTCTTATGCCATCAGTTCCTGGTGACTTGAAGGGGAAAAAGCCCGATATGGCCATCTCATCTTGTCCTCATCAATTACTGCACTAGCAGATTGCCAGTCGTATTGTGAGGGTGTTGTTGGTACTTCCATCCTGTTCGTCGTTCCAGGAAAGACATAACTTAGGAAGCGAATTTCCATAAGAATCTCAGCGCTCTCTTGGAGTTTGGCGGATTTGTCGCCATTTTCCCTCATCAGGATGCCGATACTCTTTCGTTCGACAGTGCCTTCTATAACCAGGAAACTTGTGGGAAGTCTTCGACTGCCTCACAATAGACTCTACAGGCTCCTATTTGCTTTTGTATGCAAACTTTTTTGAACTCTCTGAGGTTGGCTTGATATATACCCCAGTCCTCTTCGAGTCTGGTTGGTTTTGCCTTATTGAAGGTCGTTCTCGCTATCTTCCTGAGGTGTTCCAGTTCAGGGTACCACCATGTTTTGGTTGTGTTATCCCTTTTAACCATCCTCATCGGACAGGATTCCTTATTGGCAATGTCTATTTTGTTTTGGATAGATGTCGTGTACCTTTCCAGTTCTTCATTATTGCCAGGAGTCAGAACCTCTGTTTCCCGCAAAGCTCCTTGTGAGGGTCGATTGTAGAGAACTACATCCGTTCTCTTTGGGTCACGGGATTTTACAGTGGTCCTGAGATCTTGGCTTACCAGCGGAGGTCTGACTTAGAAATATGATCCGACACTTGCCAGTCCTGGATTTTGTAATATCTATTAATGTTTGGCTACGGGCGCTAATAAATGACGGCTCTTTGCCTTCGTTCGAAATTGTTAGATCTTTCTTAATTATATAGAGAAATACCTCTGGCGTTGATATCCTTGCTGCCCCAGCTCAAGTTGTGTAAAACAGCACTTATTCCGATATAAGATTTATTCATTGAAAAGATGGCTGTGAATTACTAGTACCGACTTACCTGTTTACGAGTGTACCTGACAATCGAATTTTTACGCCAGGAGAAACCAGACATTTCTATATTCGATAAGCTCCATGATTTCGATTGATTTTGAATTTGTTCATTAAACAAATGAGTGTAACGTTTTGAAAAAAAGGCATTGCAATTTATTTTTCGCCCTACTAAATTTTGAATGAAATACTTCTTATCGATTAAACAGAGGGGTGATTGTCGCTTCTAATTTGGATTTTCTACAATGAAATTAAAGAAATGTCAACCAACGTCGAATACATGTGTTCCAAATGAAATCCTTATCCAGTATGGCCCACTGATGAAACTAGGAAACTTCGTCTGGAAATATCACGATACTTACACCTCGACATATTCGATGGTCGCGGCATAACGTTTTCCAGAATACCCTTTTCGTGTGATTGAGATTGAATATCCTTTCTGGAGTCGCTCAACGATTTTAAAGTATCCTGTTACGCTACATTAGTCTGGGCAAACCAGAGGAAGAGACTAAAGAATTGAAAACATGCCAAGATTGTGTGGGGGATCTAAGTTATGCCTACATATTCGTAATGGAAAACACATTAGCTACTTGGTTTTATTGGTGTTACAAGGTCACACAGTGGGTGGAGAAAAATAGCGAGATACGTGGATAATGAGTACGGTGAGAGTATAGAGTAGCTGTTTAGGAAAAACTGATATGAGTCTGAAAATGAAAGTTTTCAAGAATATCATTACTGTATGCTTTCGTATTTTATTGATCCCATTGAACTCTCTCAATTATATGATTTATTTCCCAACATTTCTTCTACTAATCAGGTCTGTTTATTCTTAACTTCAATACGGCTAAAGCTCATGAACTTTTATACAAACTTTGATTGTTTTGAGGGAAATTGAATAAGAAATATTGATAAAAAGTTGGTCAGCTAGATAGAAATTTTGTCAAGTATCAGAGACTTGAATTCAAGTGAGTATTTTTCATATGATGTGGAAGATACATTCTTAGTTTCAGAATATTTAATTGACAAACCATTTAGAATCTACTTGAGATGTTTCATGTCTTCAGTTGCAGACTTTCTCACTTCTTTCAATGTATTTCATTCACAAAAAACGACGGTATCATCGCGAATGGTTGCAAAGTATTACTACAATCTGAATTGAGTTGATCATTTGACTATATAATGAATTATATGGACCCAATATCGTTCCTTGTGGCACACCATAGGTTACCGTTGTGATAGTGCTCATATTTCCTCTTATTGGGACATGCTACTGATGATTGATCAGTTCTTTCAAAAATTCTCAAAATCTTTACCCTTGAACCTATGTTAATATGATTCAGAATTTTCCACGGGTTTGAATATTTAAGGCTTCAAGAGGGAGATTAAACTAACTTTACATACATATTTTGCCCCACTTTTACCTTACATATCTCTACTAGGTACCTGCGTCTTTTTGTCTTGAAGGTAAGTTTTACAGTGTTGCCTTATCTACTAGTCAGGTAATTCTGATAACTGAAATATTATTTCAACACATTAAATAGTATATACTATTCGGTATTAATCCACCATAGTTGTTCATGCTATTATTATGTTGACTTATTTCTAATCTCTGATAGACATCTACATGTCTGTTGTTGTTAACTTGTCTGACTAATCTTAGTGAACTAAAGTCTATGGAATGGTTTTGTTGCAATATATAATGAACGACTGCTGATTTTTCTGTTCTTCCATATTTTAGGTGTGTTAAGTGTTCCTTATATCTTCTTTTAATAGATTTTCTAGTCTGTCCATAATATTTTGTAGTTGTTACATTTGATTTCATAAATTCTAGACTTTTTTGAATTCTCTACTTTGTCTATTGGATTTCTTAATAGGCTCTGTAGTGTATGACTTGTTTCGAATACCACCTTTATACCTAGCTTCTTGAAAATCTTTCCAGAGTTCTTCGTGCATTGGTGATATGGAATTGGGATATATTTATCTTGGTTTTTATCTTTCCTAAAACTCGAGATTTCGTTCATTCTTAACCAAAACTTTTTCTTCCTTATGATATCCTCTACAATATCCCTCGAGAAACCATTATTGACCGCTATTTCCTGTGCTGTCACTTTTTCCTCTGTGAACGGAAACGTGTGAGAGGAAACGTGAGAAGACGATGTACTAGAAAATTCAACCCAGCACGTTTGTGCTGTCCGCAGTGACGTGAACTGTCAGAAATATACCTGTAAATGCTTGTTTCCTTTCTGAATACATCGTATTCTAGATTTTCACATTGACTCCTCTTTACCAAAACGTCAAGAAATGGAAGTTGTCCTTTATTTTCTAATTCATTAGTAAATTTTATTGATGAAGGAAACAGAGTCATCAATATTCGATTTTTTGTTATCGAATATCGCAAAAACATACCTTAGCCATATCCTAGAGAAATACTTTGACGTTTCCTTGGTTTCCATTTCGAATTTGCTCATGAACAGGATATGGCTGACGTATGTCAGCCATATCCTGCAGAAATCACTACCAAAGAAATTCAAAATTAATGAATTTTTCGAATTTTTATTGGGGATAACTTAGCTTTAAAATTATGATGTGATTAGATTTCAAATCGAAAAAACTATTTTCGTTGTTTTTTGCCTTCCACATATTTTTGGGTTCGTATATTCAAACAACGTTACATATTTCATGATTCATTTCACATCAGTTTTCCATAAACAGCCACCATCACTGGGTACTTTGCACCATGAATTGTGTGTTGTTATCAATTGTTATCAATTCAAATATATTTCTCATTTTTATTTCCAGTTACTAGGTATAATTCAAGCATGAATGTAAAAGAATGAATATTTTGGAATAAAACTTCGAAATATTCCTCTCCCAAACACCTACATAATAGGTTCTGGTAAATGCCTGCCGAAAAAAAGTACTTTTTCGGCTACTACCACGTAAATGGTAGATGCTGGTCCCACCCGGCATCGCCCGGGGAGATATCATTGAAACGGCTTAGGTAGCGTGAAGTTGCTTTCGGGCTAACGTTTCGTTGCTATGCCGCCGTTTCCGGTTTCGAAGGTCAAATTACTCCGGAGGTAAAATAGCTCCCCAATCGGATTTCCGGGTGGGAGCTGATTCGAGATCATCATCCTGCAGAAGTTATTCGAAAACCAATATTTCTGACAGTCAGCAGGGCTCTTTTAACATCAGTCCACAGGGTTATAGCAACGAGTGGAAATGCTGGAACCCCAAAACTTTGATATTATGTGGTTTAAAATAATATCACAGAGGATCACTAAATTTATATGCTGCGTTTATCGACCACCAAGCGATACACAATATGGGGCACTATTCTCTTCACTTGTAAACACCATTGACTTTCTGCAAATCAATCACCCATGCAGACATTTCCATATATGGTGACTTCAATGTCCACATTACCGAATTGCTCAGATTTTCAAATATCAACGACGAACAAGGTCGTGAAGCTGAGGCTTTTGCAATTAGCAGCGGACTTACTCAGATTATGAATGAGCCAACCAGGATTCCTGACTGTGTTGGAGAATATGCTAGTCTTCTGGATCTATACCTAACAACCATCCAGAAATTTACATAGTCACTGTAAGGTCTCCATTGGGATCTTCTGACCAAAGACTCATTTCAGTGTTGAGTGGATTACCGATAAATGTTGGAGAACGATCTGAGCTGCGCAAAGTTTGGCATTACAGATCTGCTGAGTGGGAGAATCTTCAAGACCATTTCTGAAATTTTCCCTGGCTAGATATTTGTTTCAGCTCCAATGATCCATGGAAGTGTTATTCTATCATCAATGGATGCATATATTTCTTTTTCAGTTAAACTAAGTTCTAACGGCAAGCCTTGGTTTGACAAAAATTGCGAGCAAGCTTTCGCCTCCAAAAATCTTGCCTACCGGCATTGGTACAAAAATCCCAGTTCAGAAAACCGAACTGGGGTTGTTAATGCTCGCAACAGCTGCAAACTTAGAATGAATGATAGCAAAGAACTTCACAATCAGAGAATTAGGGATAAACTGCTTGCCAATCCAAACGGGTCTAGATTCTTCTGGTCGGTAGCTGAAACTGTTGATCGAAACTCTACAAAATTCACAATTTTACCACTCACACAAGCGGATAGTTCAATTGCAACGACAGCCATAAATAAGCAAATCTACCAGCTGAAAAATTTGCGTCCCACTCCACAGTCGATTTTCTGGGAAAGGCACTACCCACTATTCGCACACTAGAGTCCACAATGCCGGAAATTATCCTCCGACCACGTTTAGTCAGGTGAATTCTGAAACAGCTCAATATCAGCAAGGCGTCTGGTCCTGATGAAGTGCCTGTCATCGTTCTTAAAAACTGCCCAAATGAACTCACACCAGTATTTTGCAGACTTTCCAACCTGTCGTATAAGAAAGGAAGTTATCCTTCTTATTGGAAGGCTGCTCAAGTTCAGCCTATTCCCAAAAAAGGCAAGAAAAATCTTCCAAATAACTATAGACCAGTCGCTTTGTCATCAGTGACATTAAAAATTATGGAGAAAGCCGTAAACCACCATATCCTCGAATATTTGGAAGGCTTTAACATCTTGATCAATCATCAATATGGCTTTCAGGAGCAAAGATGCAAAGATCAACAGGCGACCTTCTATCGTATGTCAGCCATATTTGGAATAAAGCAGTCGAGGAACATGGAAAATCAAGAGCTGCTGCGCTTGATATTTCTAAGGCCTTTGATCGTGTGTGGCATAAGGGATTGTTGGCCAAACTTCGATGCTATGGCTTGTCGGATCATTTCTGTGTATGGCTTTCCAGCTTCCTGAAAGAACGTTTCCTGCAAGTGGCCGTCGATGGATATCTTTCGAATTTTCTCACCATGAATGCTGGTGTTCCCCAGGGATCCATATTGACCCCAACGCTCTTTTTATTTAAAATCAGCGACTTATTGGGAAAAACCAAGAATCCAATATATTGCTTTTCTAATGACATCACACTTTTCTCGTCATTCCATTTGGATTCCAGGACATCGGCTGCATATCTTAATGAGGATCTAGAAGTAATTTTGAATTGGGGTGAGAGTAAACAGGTTTGATTCAATGCCACAGAACCCAGGTATCGAATCTCTCCAAAAAGATGAATGTCTCCGAACCAGATATAATAATGTCAGGACAGACAATTTCGCTTTCTGCTTCGATGAGTTTGTTGGGAGTCAAAATGGACACCAACGCATGGAACACTGTTCCAAACCAGAAAACTGTGGATGGCCAATTGGAGACGTGAACATCACTTGCAATCTTGATAGTCTGGAACATCGAAGAAAGGTTGGAGATTTGTCTCTCCTCTATAGATACTTTCACGGAAAGTGTTGAAGTGACTTGGCACATTTGATTCCACCAAAGGCGGTTCATATCAGAAATACGCGACGGACTGTGGCTGTTTATCCTTTTGAGGTTTAACTCAGTACACCTCGAACTTCACGGCATTTCTACAGTATTGACGCGGCATCGGTGTTGCCTTATACTCCAGAGGATATTGAATTCATTGAGGTGAATGAGAGGTGGCAAATTTTCTGAAAGTGTTATTTCTCTCTTTCTCTCTCTCTCTCTCTCTCTTTCAGGTTGATACAGGCTACGAGATGAGGAGAGTACCGTCAGAGAGTAAAAAAACAAATAAAATATTAATATGTTCTCTTTGATATGTGTCTGTTCAGAAAACATGATTTTTTGGCCCAATTATCACATACTCCACGGTGTGGGGAGTGATCATTGGTGAATAATGCTGGTGTGCTCTTCCGAATGTAACCAGCGCGACCTCTGAGGAAAAAAAAAACAAAACGGTTTGTTACGGGTTCAATTATACTGATACCTCTTAATTGATTCATAACTTTAATGAAGCTCATGAAAACCAAAACATTATAATAATTCAATAAATCAACCAGGCGGGATAGCCACTCGGTGATCTTGCACAGCCGGGAAATACCTGAAGTAAAGTCATATTTTTAGATGTTCAATCAGCACAAGATGGAGTACTTTACTTTTTGCGAATGCTTTCCCCATTTGAGATACTAGTTAAGTCCATTGTGAATTTCCAAACAGAATGAGAATAGTATCTGTTTCATCACCGTTCCTTAACATTCCAATTCCATATAGGTTAGTTTGTTTACGTTTGGACAGAGGTTAGCAGAAGAATCCAATCTTGATAAATATTCAAAATTTATTTGACATAAAGGCCGTCATTCATCTCCAATAGTCTCAACTTTATTGAACTGTCACTAATATCCCTAGTTCGACCTTCAGAATCTCTCTTCGTCTCTTTTTTTTGTGGGCTTATCAAAGTGGAACATGTAATTCTGATTTTTCGATTTGAAGAAGATTTTCTAAGTCTGAAAATAAAATTGTCATAGGTTTGATATTTTAACCATCTAATGTGGATTTTGGTTTTCAACTAACCTTGAAAGTTTCCTGACGAAAGTAGGTATCGAAGGTAGGTATTCTGCTGGAATACATTCAGGGTATTATCTTCTAATGAGTGCATTTCATATGTATTGATGACTTCACAGGTTAGTAAGTTTTCTGTCTTTTCAGGTTTCTTTTCGTTTAGTAGTTTAGTCCCTAGTTTTATTCTTTCTCCGTACGAGGGACACTTTCAGCTCCCCACATAACTATACCCTGTAGCTATACTCCAGTTTAGATAGCATGCATGCTTAGAACTTTGCTTTACACCTAACCGCTTGGAGACAGCTTCAACTCTGCTCATCAAATAGATCTTGCTCAATGTCATCTGCTAGTTAAAGTAGACTCCCACCAACTTGGTAAACTGGACGGACCCAAAGCCATTGGTCAGAAAGGACAACCTCTGAAGGAACATACAAGTAGGATCTTCTTCATTTATTTATTTTGCTTTGCATGACTTTCGCGTTTTTCAACAGCTACGGATCATTTTAAATCATCAACAATACTCAGTGAACTCGTAAGAGCAAGTTGTGGTATCTTTTTAGATTGTACCTAGAACAGTATATATTGGTTATACTAGTTACACATTCGAATTATATCTTTATTATTTCAAGTTAAAACTAAATACTTACCAAGACGTCTGTGAACCAATGATAGATAATACTAACGGGGAAAAACATTCGTGTTGAATATTATTTGAAATATCTATTTAATTATATATTGCATTTGAAATTGCAATTGCACATGCACCATACTGCACTTAGAGTTCGGACATTTGACAAAATCAATCAGCTGATCGACTGTGGATCCGTAGAGGTCAGAAGTACGCTCCGATATACAGATAGGGGGCGTTGTTTTATGAAAAGGGTATTCCAGTTCAAAGTTAAGAATGGTAAGGACACCGAGCGAGATTCAAATCGGACATAACCTTGAAATTTATCGAGACAAATAGGGGCAGAACTTATTTTCTTCAAACGATCGCGAGAAAACGTACTGACCGATTCGTCAATTGATGTTTATGAGTAGGAGAGAGAGATGGATCACTAGACCGCCCAACACTTCTTACATACAATCGCATTTGCTGCAAAGTTTGGTAATGTGGCATAAGGAGAACGTTATTGTGATTTCATTCATAACATTTCAGGTAGGAACTAGGAAGGGCGATGTTAGATAGCGATCTATTGTTTACACAGCGTAGCTTCATAGGCATAAAATGTTTGTCTTCTGTGGTCTATATACGGATGATTCTTCCGATCATAAAAATTCATTTGA
>WOGR01001004.1:0-21614 GCA_015342045.1 Leptinotarsa lineolata
TCGACATGTCCATAGGGACAGTTTGAATTTGTGTAAAACTTTTTCCAAGTGAGCGTTCCAGGTGAGTTTTTTATCTAGGACAATGCCAAGATATTTCACTTCCGTTCCAAATGGAATGACCTCACCATTGAGGAAAAGTGCCGTTAAATCGTCCAATTTTCTCCTCTCCCTCTGGCACCAACTGTGAACAACGTCCATCGCACTTTGGAGGATATCACACTAGAGGAGAGACTAGAGGACGAAAATACGTATATTCACCAAATATCGTAGGTTTCTACATGTGTATTTTTTTAATAATGGTGATAATTTTTATTCTTCGTTTGCGAGTACATAGTTTTTATTGGAATATTCATTCAGTGCATTTCTTTAATGTCCCCCTCCTTTTATTTTTTGAACGGGTCAACTCAAAAAACTGAAATTTGGGATAATCAAATATTTGCATGAATACTTCCTTTGGAAGTAAAACTAAGAGATGAAACTTCCAAGATAGCGACTTGGCGCCATCTGGAAAAAAATTGAATGACATATCTGTCTTGTGACATATCTGTTTGAAGCTCCTGACGAATGCTTCACAATCCTAGAATATGAAGTCAACATCTTCACCTACTACAAAATGGCGGAACATTCAATCATTGCCTAAATACATTGCCATTTAACTACACAATTTTCAGTTCAGAAGAGATGCTCGAATTGATTGCCTTGAACTTCTTGACATATAAAAAGTCTAACCGATATTTCACGCCGAATATTTCCGAACACAGTAACGTCAATATGTCTACAAATATTTATTATTCTCTGCCGTATATCCAATATTGAAGCAGATTCAGTTTCGGGAACCTTTTGCTCCAAATAGCTCCATAAAAAGTCCAAAGGTGTCAAATCTGGCGAGCGGACTGGCCATTCTGTAGGACCTCGACGGCCAATCCAACGAGCAGGACAAGTAGTATCCGAATAGTTTCTTACTTGTCTGGAGTAATGTGGTGGTGCTCCATTTTGTTGGAATACAATATCCATATAGAATTCATTAGGATTCACTTTGACGATTTCAGTGATAAGAGGCTCAACAAAAGTTTCCAGCATATTCAAATACAGTTCCCCTGTTGAATTCTGATTTAAAAAAATAGAGATCCTACATAATGGTTTCCCAATATTCTTGCCCAAATATTAAATTTTTTCTGGATATTGGGTATGTGTTTCCCGAAAAACGTGAGGGTTGGTGTCACTACCATAACAGCAATTTTTCTGTGAACACTGTCGTTTTAAAAAAATTATATTCGTCACTGAAACAAATATCGTGGAGATATCTAGGATGCCTTGGTTTCCGTCATGATTTCACAGGATTCTGTTCTTCGATCAGGGTCATCTTCAGTTAATTGGTGTACCATTTTAATTTTATATAGATATTCCTAAAAATGTCGATATTAATGTGTTTGTCTTCAGGAAATTATTAAATTTCCCGCCATTTTGTAGTAAGTGCAGATATTGACTTCATATTCCAGGGTTGTGAAGTATTCGTCAGAAGCTTTAAGATGATGTGTCAGAAGACCCCCCTTTCCATTCAATTTCATTCCCAGATGGCGCCCAGTTGCCATCTTGAAAGTTTCATCTGTCAATTTCACTTCCAAATAAAGTATCCATGCATTAATTTCATTATCCCAAATTTAAATTTTTTGAGTTGACCCGTTCAAAAAATAAAAGGAGGGGGATATTAAAGAAACGCACTGTATAAAATTTATTGTTCTATGTTAACGTCTGCCATACTCATACTCAGACATACATCTCAACATATCCATGTCAAAAAGATCTCGAGCATATTTGAAAAAGTCAATTATATATTTTTTTCTATAAATTGAAATTACACCCACTGTAATAAGCCTTCGATTCAAAAAGTTTTTGCACATCTGTGTCTGTAAATTTTATTCCACAAAATATCGTAAAAGTTATATTGACGTTTAGAGATTTTTATGATTAAGTTTCAAAATTTTACTTACATCAACGCGGTTATTTTTGGAACATATTCGATTGTCAAGTTCAAAAACAAGTATTTATTTATAGATTAAGTTCGATCATTATTTCTGTTCATTGAGGTAATTTGCGAATGAATGGGGAATTAGATGGAATTTCCGAGAAATATTTCTGAATTATAATCAATGGGATGCTGTTATTGAAACAGGACTGATATTTTTGAGCCGATTTCTTTGTTGAAGTTAGATTATTTCAGTTACTCTATGCTCTGCTGCACATTATTTGTCATGACATATATTTATCATGACGGTATTTATATGTGACATTTGGCGATTTTACAGTATATATCGCTGAGTTTGTTGACGTTTGCTTCACCGATTATAAAAAATGTCGAATGTCACTACTTTTTCATGAATATGACAACAGCGTTCAGATTTGGAACGAATAACCAGGATTTCGGTTGCTTGAAAACTTTGACAACTATCATAGTGAAGGTAGTTTCGCTCAGTGTAAGTCAGTACTTGACATTCTTTCAAAATTACTTCTTGACTAATCATATATTTTTTGTAATGCCAGCATTGCTCGCATTGAAGGTAAAGACGAAGTATCGTGACAGAAAAGCAACGTTTGATGTTTGGTGAGAAAATTTAAGGTTTTTACTATCACCAATAAGTTTCAATGAACCTAGCAATCGCTGGTTCACAGCACTTCATCACTTAAGAGGATCACCGCTGAAGAATAATAACAGAGGTATCATGCATTGTAGTGCATGATACCATCTGATCTTCGGCGATTTCCCAAGTGAATATCTACTTTGTTATTGATTGTATATGTGGGAAATGAAGACCTATTATTATTATTATTATTATTATTATTATTATTATTATTATTATTATATATCATTAATTTTACCACTTTCCATCATATCTAGTGAGTTTTTGGATGTTGGTAACATTGAAAAGCACCAATTTTACTAGATTTCAGATGCAATGCAATAAATTCAAAGCGAGTGGCTTTAACTTTTGATCGGCGACTTTGTTCATGTGGGGCAAGTAGACTGTACCTACCTCTGGCGGCTGTAACGTGGTCGAAGTTGAAGTATTTCTCCTTCTAGGATGCATAGAACGTTCGATTTCTTGCTTTGTAAACCTATCGACCTGTAGAGCTTCTTCTTCTTTTTCAATAGTATGTATCTCACAAATCCTGATGAAAAGAACAATGATTTGAACAGTTATGACAAAAATAATGCACTAATTCCAGAATTTATCACAGCATTGTAACTCAAACTTTTGTTATTACATTTTTGTTGTCAGTCAGTTTGTTTTTTCACCTCTTCTATTGTTTCTGTCCATTATTATCTCTTGTGGAAATTTCCTTGTGTATCTTTCGTCCTCTCCATATTTCCATTCATTCCGCAATAGTTCAGGTTGAGCTACAGAACTGTGGATGTAGTTTTATCTGTATCTGTTCCATCTTGGTAGACAGAAAACTGAACTTTGACGTATCAGTTTACTTTCCATGGAGAGTTGTCTGATTATTTTCATATTATACAGTAGGTGTTCCATCATAGATAGTCGTAAATTCCAAAAAATGAAATATTTCAAATGGATTTACCAAAATTTGAAGTGGATTCATACAGTCAAACAAAAAGTTACATTTGTCGATTACGAACATTCTGGCTGAAACAAGTAGGATTGTAACTCGTGAATTCAGTCATTTTTGGATTTGACTATCAAATTAAATGTAAGTCTACTCACGAAAATCACCCCTAGTTGAGTTCTGTAATAAATGAATAGTTTGGACCGAACTTTCAGTTTTCTCTGAGTCACATATTCATCAAGAAAATGGTTGATGCATGCATGTTAACTGATTTTACGATATTGTTTCAGCTCCCAGAATTATCATCAACACTATCAACAGTCACAACTCCGTACCTCACAGAACAACCAGAACTAAATATCACAAAAAAATTTCCTAACAATACAAACACAACAGAAACTCACAGCAGTATTGAATTCATCAAGACCTTTAACAGTATTAAGAACACCATTGATGGAATGGGTAGATTTCCCAGACAGGAACTGAATGATACTGAGGATGATCCCGAATTTGCAAGTAGAGAAAACGAATCTCAAGAAGATGGCAGTGATGAAGGGAATGGAAATATGATAACTGGACTTTTATCAGCATTCCTTGGAGGTTTGAGTAGGGTAAATACATTTCAGTGAGTTGGTATACGAATACCGTAATGTCGATTTATATTTTAGCCAGATGGGGGCATAGATTTGGATGCTATTGTTGGGCTATTAGGAAGTTTGAGTACGGTGAGTTTGATCCATTCAAGAAAGAGTAAATATATTCCTTGAAAATTGATGTGACTATATATCTCTTTAGCAAAATCCTGACGGAACCTATGATTTTCAAGGATTGACAGATCTTCTGCAAGGATTCTTTGGTGTGAGTGTTTTCATATGAGTATCAATTATTGAATATTCACTGAAATCTTTTCTTCTGAATTAGGGCGGAGATGGGGCTGGTGGTTCAGATATCGGAGCTTTTGTAGGAGGACTCCTTGGAGCAGTTATCAAAGGAGTTGCCAATCCCCCAGGACCAGTAAGTTGCCACGAATTCGGTAATCGGTTTCACATTTTATTTTGATGGTTATGTGAACTATAAATTATGACCTCATAGATAAATATTTTTCTCAATTTCTCGTATGGGCATTCTGAAAGAAATCTATCATATATTATGTTCAATATCTTTTTCGTTTGGAAATTATGTAAAATAATTATAATTTCAGATAGCATTCGAAATGTTTACCATAATGAGTTGAAATTCGATGAACAGTGGATAATGACATGAACAAAAAAGTTTTTCGAAGATAGAACTGGCTTGGTATAATTGATGGAAATCATATTACAAATAACTGTACAACTCACTTAATTATTGTCATCATGAGGGTTCAAAGAAAACTGCTATACATGTTTCGCTATACAATAATCCTTGTAGTGAAAATCTTGCAGAATATTATATCAGTTATTATAGAATTTCTCATCTAGCATTGAGCCTATAGAGTACAAAGCAAAACAAGAAATCTAATTTATATAACTTATTTCGATAAAGAACGTTCAATCGTATAGAATGGATTCTATCATAGTAAGTTTGTACACCCTATATTGTTAATACAAATGAATAACATCATTCGCGATAAAGCTACGTGATATATAAAAGAGGATCGTTATAGGATTTCACTCACAAGAATCTCGAAAACAAAACCACTGTTTCAGACAAAACATTAGTTTTCAACTCATTTCAGTGTTTTTTTGATATTTTTGAGAATTGCTCACTCGAATCCTTAGAAAAACCAAATATGTAACACTTGTTCCTATCATATCCACTTCATCAATTACTATTTCAGTGGTTTGTATCTGAAAGAAGCTTTCGTTCAGGATCTACGTATGTCCGAATAAATCAATTTTCAATATATTTTCTCTTCCTTCGGAAGTTTTCAATGCAAGACATGATATTCAATTGATATAATTAATATATTTGATATTTTCTCAAAAATGATTCCATGATATTGAAAAAGTCTACCGGTACTTATATTTTGGATAGACGGCTTATTGACAAAATTTGATTCTGTTCAATATGAGAGGAACAAATATTTTTATACTGATTGAATTGATTCGTTTCAGAAAGGTGCAGGGATTTTAACTGGAAAAGTTGTTTCTGGAATTCTACCAGCACTAAGTGCACCGGTGAGTACATATAATTACTTCCATTACAGAATAATTCTCCTCAAAGGAAAACAATTCTGGTGAAAAAAAAAATTCTGTTGTCCGCCAATGTTGAGTGGAACTTACTTCAATCTATACTTATAAATGTGGAAGTCACTCACTCAACACTCACTTATTCATCTCTGTTTCTTCGTACTGGTGAGTCCTAGGAAGCTGAAATTTAGTATATAGATACTTCTTGGTTCTAAGATGTGCACTATGTGAAGATTTCCAAATATTCCAACTGGAGCGCCCCCTACGGGGGTAAATTGATGGATGTAGCCATTACTCGTGGTGAGAAATCATCATGAAAAATGAGAAATGAAAATTTTGTATGTTTTTAACACTTTCATTCTTAACTAAAGTTACTGCAGTTTTGTCCTATGAGAACATTTCCAAACTCTTACATTAAACTAAAAATTAATGATTACATTACCCTTCATATAGTACGTACCACTCTAGGTAATAACCGAGGTACTACATGGGACAATGTGGGTACGCTAATTTGAAAACCGGTGAGTAAACTAGATCAATTTGATCATTTAAAAGATTGCACCCGCATTTTTAATGCTTATAAATTTCCAAGGATTCCAAATAATTGAGTTTCCAACCTTTTCTTGCATAGTGCAAAATTTCCGTATCGTTTAAATTCGGAAACTTGTGGTTGCATTACAAGGAATGGTTCGAAAATGTCGAATAATTTTTTACCTAGTCTGAAAGACCTTTCATGTTCAGCATACCGTTTTGACCACATTGTCCCACATAAACACTATTATACTCGGGACACTTAAGCTTATAAACTTCAGATTTATCCATCTTGTCCACTCTATCTTTGGCAGTGAAAAGGAAATCAGATAGTGGCATGTGGTCTGAATGCCACTTCCACATCATTTTTCCTGAAAAAACCCGCAATTATCTCTGTTCTCTTTACAAAATATGTTAGAGTTACAAATTTCTTTATTTCTGACTTCTTGACCTGGGGGTATATTAACCTGTAAGTAAATTTACGGCTTTCTTTTCTGACTAACTTCTGAATTGTGTTTGCGTCGAAACCATTATTATGTCCTATCTGTATTATTATTTTAATTTCCCTAGGTAGATTGTTAGCAGATAAAGGTAGCGAGAATGCTCTGTGCAACATTGACTTGTAGGTTCGGTAACAGGACAATTTCTTGGTTAACTAAATTAGTTAACTGATTGAATTGTAGGCTGCTAATTTATGACTGTCGGGATGGAAAGAATCACTTGGGATTTTAGTGTCTGTTTTCTGAATACATTGAAGTCAAATTTATTCTCATGTTGTGTAATGATCAGGTCTGAGAAATCAATGTTTCTTTATCTCTGTTTCGAGTGTGAACTGTATGTTCTCTCAATAGGAAAATATAACCCCAGGTCAAGCAGACAGAAATGAAGAAATTTGTGACTCTAACATATTAAAAAAAAAAGAGATAATTGCAGTTTTCCCATCTCAGTTTTTCGAATGGCAAAAAATTCTAATACATCTGTGATGCATAAAATCACCGTTCCACAAATCATCAATATCGTTAACATACGTTTCACCCTCATAAACTGATTAAGTATTTTTTGTATTTTTTTCACACAAGTCTGGAGAAAAAAGGTGTCTTGATGTTTTCAACTAATGTCTATGTATTTGGGACATAACTATCATACTTTTCTGAATAAAGAACGCCCTATGCCCTGTGACAAACATGTTGTTTGTTGTTCGCTTTAGCTTAGTTCGAGGAATGAAATATTGCAAGGAATTCGAATTTTAATTATGGAATATCAACAAGTCTATGTTGATGATGGCCACTACCTTGCACTGACGAGAAGCCAAATAGCCCTAAATTGGTCTGCAAGTGTGCCCGCTCAATAATTGAAAATCAATTTCGGCAGTTGTATCGCCAACAACATGTGCAGGAGATACTTCAGTGAAGATTCCTGCACGGACACCTATCAGATATAATCCAACGCCCTGCGTGATATTAGCCAGGAGAGTAGTAGTAGGTGTCAGTCCATTGAACTACAGTGTAGGGAGTTTGAGACTGGCCTGAACAAATTTTCCATTCATATGATTTGATTTATAACTAGTCTTCAAGTATGCCTACTCATTGAACGTGAATTGATTATTTGCAAATCAAACTATAAAGACCACGGTGCGGTGATTTGAAAATCTTGGGCATGTTGCTCGAACAACAATCTAGGTTCACCAAATTCCATTGCAAGCATTTCGTGATTCAAGTTTCCCAATGAGTTCGGAAGTATCTACATTTTCTTCACTTCCACCTCGACTACTTCCCAGGAAATTTTGGAAATGTGAGTGAAGAACAAGTTGAACAATTTCACCATGATAGATAGGAAATAGAAAAATATACCAGAAAAGATGAACGTCTCGAAAATGGCAAACTACTGTTGGACGCTTCAGAGACCTTCCAGATGCTTCCTAGAAACGAAAATTTACCTAAAGGAGTATCACTGGAAGAAAAAAATGAATATTCGAATCCAGCACACCCTAAAACTTAGAATTACGTAAAAAACAAAACCGCTCTCGATATTTCTTTTGCAGACTCTTGTTATAAATCATACACTGATTGCTGAATAAATAAGGATTTCTGAGATTATCGCGGACAAATTTATATTGACAAGCAGCGATCGGTAACATTTCCATCATACGTATTGACGATTGATTGAATAAATCATTACTTCACGAATCGAATCTCATGAAAACAATTTTTTGTGGATATTTCAACTCATTCGTTTTTCGTGTTCTGAAACTATCAGTTTTTCAGAATGTTTGAAAGCTTCCATTTGTGAAAAATCAGATTAAAAGATTATAAAAAGTTAATTTATGTACTTGAGGGTCAATCATATTGACACTTGCATGATTTGAAATGTGTTTTCACGTTATATCAGAGTTAACATATTATGTGAAAATTGAAATATCGCCCCAGAACTCGATGCATTCACTAATGGTTGCGGGAGACTGATAGATTCAATTATATAGATGAGTGATGAAAAACTTGGTATTTGATGAAATCGGCCGATTCTGGAATTTCAAACAATACTTCGAAATGAATTAGAATACTAAATGATTGAAGTTTTTTCGAAGGCCACCGACACTGATGTGATGGATAATAAAAAACCACCTCAAGAAGGAGTATTGGATTCTGGTAGTTTCTTAGGCGGTCTCCTCAAAACAGTTTTAGGATCAAGCAGTGGAAATAGGGTGAGTTTTTTATTCCTGAATATACTTTTGATTTCATAATATTTTTTTTTTCATATTGGTGATGTATTCGTAGTAAGGAGCGTGTTACAGGGATGGTCTGTTCAAGAGATCAGGTTATTTTCAAGAAGTGAATAATGGTGGTCATTTTGAACATTTAATTTAATTGTAAAAATCAATTTTCTCAGTTATAATTGCAACAAACTCAAAAAACTTCATATTGCTGAACAGAGAACTGAAATCTCTTTCCAACAAGGTGCCACACAATCCCTTTTGCTATTTGAAATTTTCGAGGGGGTGCTTATAATTCAGATGGGGTGCTGGAGGGGGATAATATTTTTATACTGTAAATTGTCAATTTGAGAATCAAATTCGACCTGTTTCAGGTTTTTTTACATATTACATAATAACGCTAAAAATGAATTTATTCCATACATATGGACTACACACTGTATGCCCCATTGGTGACACCCAGAGTCGCATACTGTCAGTAATGGAATTTTCGAGCAATTTTTTTCAATTATCCTTCCACAAATCTCAATCCTCATTCACGAGTTTGAATTCAGAATCTATATTTGAAATTGAAAATTCAGAGTTTTATCAAAAGAAATTTCTAGTAAGAATTTGAAATTAGTATCGGAACTTCTTGTTTCGAAGAATACTCTCACAAATTACAAACTTGCGTTCCAATTCAGTGGAGTACCAGAAAGTAATAATGAAAACAACAATTATAATAATCAGAAATGGCCACTTACATCTGAGGCCTTTGGTGAGTTGCGCCACTGGACCAGCAACCCAGGCGTACTCGAAATAGGGAACACTACTCTCTCTTCGATGCCGGCCGTGTGTTCACAGGGCTGACCACCCGGTAGATCCAAAACTCGGTTCTTGGTAGTCAAAGAAGGGGCCTCCACAACCTACCCACTTGGTGATCTCAGAGGCAAAGTAGTGGGGCCCATAACGATGATGAGCCTACCGATTACATCACAGGTCATGACAACTGATGCTATGAGTGAGCACATGAGCTGAGGGATAGTCTTATGCATTGGCATGAAATCAGTGAGCTCACATGGAGAGGGAACATGACTAAAATACATGTTCTGTAGTGTGAAACATATCCGAAGCATATCGCTATTTTTGCCCAAAACCTTAGGTATAATGTATCTTATCTTTAGAGGCCTGCCTGCTAACCAAAAAGTTGAATTGATAACTTTACCACCCGTTGCCACGGATGATGAGGAGACTCGCCACACGCCACTAATGGAGATGATCAGAACACGCAGGGCACTTTATAGAATTATACCTCTGAAATCACAAGAACCGGCTTGTTTGTATGCAGAAGTTCATTGTGTTCTCACAGAATAGACTGACATCTGGCAAATTACCAATGCTGTCGTCAGCACCGTTCAATCGCTTTCCGAATTGAAAGAACGAAATTCCAGCCTTGCGGTTTGTGAGATTGAAAGGCGGGTATGCTGGTGGTACAAGACGCATCCTCATCATAGTATCATGTGTCATGGATCGTAGAGAGATCAAGAGGCCTTTTAGGTCCACAGTGCGGCAAATAGCCGCCAAATGACGACGTATCTATTACACTTTGAGTCAAGGTGTGCTGCAGACAAAGAACCATTACGGTTGAGATAGGATACGAATGCTAGTGGCTGCTGAGAAGTCACTCGTGAAACGAGCGAGGAATATCGTGTGTTATAGATAATCCGCAGATCGCTGATCAGGTAGAATCCTTCTGAAAGAACATTTATAAATATCTGCTGCCACTCACTTCAGATACCTCAGCCAAACGCAGTTTAAAGCTCTCATCAGAGAGCTTCGACAGCCTCAGCTCAATGAATTGCACGACCCGATAACCTCGGATGACGTTCAAAGAACCCTTGTGGGTTTCAAGAATGTTGGTGCTCAGGCCCAGATGGGATGATCACTTATTGGTATGAAAATTTTCAAGCACTCAAGGCCATTAAGTCAGAGTTTTAACTCATGTCTGGACTGAGAGCGGTCGGTTCCGAATTGGTTTGTCGGGAGGCGGACCGTCCATATCCCCAAGAGAAAAGAATTGTCAATTTCTAAGAATTATTCATCGATGATATGCCTACATTCATGTTCTGCTTTGACATGTATATCTTGAAAACAATGGAGAATAATAACCATTCTGAAAAAAGGTTGGTTGGGTGAGAGGATCAATTTTATCTTAAAGAAACAATTGTTTTCTTGCCAACGTTTCGAATTCAATTAAATTCTTCATCAGGGCTCTGTAACAATGTATTTTCAATAAACAGAGCCCTGAAGAAGAATTCAATGAAATTCGGAATATTGGCAATTGAACAATTGTTTCTTTAAAATAAAATTGATCCTGTTACCCAACCAAACTTTCTTCAGAAGAATTATTGCATAACTAAATTAGTTAACTAATAATAACTATCTTACAGCATAACTCTAAGAAAATAATGTTTACGTCATCAATTTTTTCTATTATAGGGGGGTCGAATCAATTTAGTTCAATCCATAGTAACCTCTGTGAAGTCACTAATCATGTCGTCATCAAAAAGTCATTGAGTTCAATGGAGGACTGAATACTATCAATAAATATACAAACCCTCACGACTGGTGGAATCATTGATAATGAAAGGTATTTTGAATAATAAAGTATAGTAACTAAAATTAGGTGTTTTTATTTCTTATGTCATAAGTTTGGTGGACTTTCTAACTGAAGTCAAATGAAGTTGAACGCTATTTGGTCACGTTTCGGTATGATATGATTTTTCTTCTCTGATAATGCATACTTTTCGCAAAAGAGATTGCCACTTCACTTATAAATTCAAAATATTCTGCCCAAATGAAACGCTACTAAATATTTGTAACGTTCGTCCCTTTGTAACCTGAAATTTTATAATACACTTCCCTGATTGAATTGCCTGTTTGGGAAGACGTTCATATTTTGTCAATTGTTTCATATGAGATTCTGATTGTTCAATTTGAAAAACATTTTTTGATCAAATAACATACCAACACTAGTAAATACTCAAGCATGTTGGATTTTGAAAAATCAACGCTGCGATTTCGAAAACTGTAGTGAAATTTGGTTGCACGAGACCTATCTTACATCAAATCAGTAGTGAATCATTTCATATGTAATACGAAACTAAAATTGACAAATTTCTCATCCTGACCCCTTCGTTTTTGAATTATTTCAAAACAACAAACTTATGACTTCTTAACGTAGTCAAGTTTCTCAAAACCAATATCATGAAGTGAGGGAAGAAGTGAAAGGGGTTATATTTTGTTTTGGGCAATACTGTTGCTTCATCGATTGTGTTTCGTCATTGATCATTCCAACTATTTTTCACTCATTTTCTGATGTATAAATGATGAAATAAACCTATAGAAAACTAGTTTAGACAAACATCAGGGTCCTGAAGAATTTCAAGATAATGAGGAAAAATATTTAAATAAAACCAAAGAGTGACTTTATAAAGTCGCTTACGCTTATTAAATAATGTGGTTCATCAAGATAATTCAAGAAGATTGAATACGTAAAACATACGCATGAGTACTGAGACTGAAAGTAGTGAAACTTGATATTGCAGTGGAAGAAGTTTTGACTGAGAAGGCTGATGGTTGTCTTTAACTATCTTAATTTCGTACTCAATTTCAAGTTGATCGAAATGTCTGTTCCATTTGCACTCTATTCAGCTACATCAATTTCCATCTTCACAGCAACTCATCTTCTTATGTACCCTCATGCCAAAAGACTCTTGAGAATTGTTATCATTGATGATCAAAACTTGATTGGTTTCATTTGCATTATCTAATACAAATTTATCAAGATTTTTTATTTCGAAGTTATCTTTGTGAGGGTCCATTTCTATTCTAGTCTAAGAGCGGTAAGGATTCTTTTATTAGAGATATTATATTGGGTAATGTAAAAGGATTAAAATAGTTCAAATTGTAAAAATGTTGTGGAGAGCTAAAACTCACCTAACCTAACCTGAATATCAAGAGTAATGAAACTGGAAAAATATTGAAGTTGGTAAAATTTTCAGGACCTGAAAATTTGAAAAAATCAAGCGTGGATTTTACGTGAAGCTAGTACTAAGATGATAATAATCAGTGAGTATATACAATTGAATTCATATGCAGGAAAGATGTAGGTAATTTTGAGAATCGATAAAATCTTACGAAATGTGAAGTTATTATAGAAATAGGTGAAAATACAAGAAAATTTGGTTAACTAGTAACAACTTCTTCAAGTTCTTCATGTAATCTCTCGGGTCACTATGATCTAAATTATACCTTCTCTTACTGGATCTAAGCCACAGTCTATTTGAGTCCTCAATTATTGATGGGGCCAGTTCTATTCAATTATTGAAGAAAGCCAATATCGGCTTTTGGGCCTTGTGGTATTTCAAGTTACTTCTGAAGTGTTCTATTTTGAACCAAAACATTTGGTTTTTCAATCAATGTTTGGAAGAAGTGTTCCAGAGATTCATTCAATTGAAAACCAATAATGTAATACACGCTGAATCTGAAGGAAGCAGATATGGAAAAATTAAATGAGTAAACATAGATAGAAAAATTCAGTACAGCAAAAAATGGGACGTGGCCAACATGTATTTCAAAGTGATACATACACAACTTATTTGTAAACTCCACTACATTGAATTTCAAATTCTGAACTCAGATATTCGTGAAAAAGTAAATAGTATTATTCATAAAAAGTTTTCAATGCAGAAAAAGAAATTATATGTTTTAATTCGGAACACACCACCAGAGAAAAAAAAGAACACCAAAGAGAGTGGATTATTCTGCAAATTTATCAACCATAGGAACACCAGTTTCACAGAAAAGGAAACTTGTCTATTGGATAAAGGTTCTAATAACAATATTAAACCCAACATAAATTCGACAAATTTAGAAGTTTTGGGGATTGATACAGATTTTACGTTGATGGGGACATGTCACGCCAATAAATATATTGCTATAGAAATTTTAAAATTTGAAAAGATGCATAAAGGTAGGTAGGTAGTTAAGTCTTTAAAAGAGAAATCGGCAGCATTTAATATTGTTTTCACGCAAGCCTTACTGATAAAGGCAAAACGGTCATAGCCATGAAGAAAGAAGATTAAGTAGAGAAGACTATAGATTTTCTAAATGCTGAATGGAAGTCTCAGAAACGACCCCATCTATTTATATCAGAAAGAAGTCAAGGAAACTTTGAAAAATATTCATTGTGTCATTGATGAAACAGAAAAATATACATCGTTAGTCATGAACCCATAACCACCAAAACTTTATTCGTTGATTAAATTATACAAAGACAGCTACCCTATTAGACCGGTCGTTTCTTTTGTGAGTTAAGATGTTGTTGAAAGTCATACTCAATAAAAAAACAAATACTTCAAGCCTCGATTTAAAAAAAATTTATTTTCAATTTGATGGCGGTTTTTTCTTTTTCACATTTTGAAAAATGCAATGTGCAAATTATTCTCCTGAAAAGTTGGCATGTACCTTCATTGTAATGGCCGTAGAAAAATTACAGAATTATTCTCCGGAAGAAAATATGTCTTATTCAAAATTGTATATAAAGAACATTTGGCTAATGCAGCGTTTAGGAGTTATGACCAAAAATATAAAAAACGTGTTGTTTTCCTTTGTTTTGCTCCAATAATTCGAAAAGCATAGCGTAATGGACTTGACGAAAGCTCAAATTTCTCACTCTCTCACCATCCCGATTATCTTATGGAAAAATTATATCTACTTGATTCATTATGCAGTTAGCTCCCCTGGAGAAAGTGAATCGATAGTGATAATCAGTGTTGTGGGAAATTACCACTCATAATTGAAAATTTTCACAAACATTCTTCAGAAGAATCATCAAGTGTGAGAAATGTTTTACCAATTTGGACGATAGTAATCTTATCTGCGATGTTTAAGGATGAAAAATTCTTCGAAATTGTTCCTTTACTCAGATCTCAGTAGATATAAATTGCAAAGCCAATAAATGACAAAGTCGACTAACAAATAACAAAAGTCGTATATGGATTAGTCTACAACCAATGAGGTTCTTCAATTGGACCTCATTGGTTGTAGACTAATGCATCTTTTAAAGAAGTCACTGACTACTTGTTTTCGAAACAATACTCTTATCAGTCTCCAGGATGGAGACGAGGAAGTGAAAAAAAAATGCAAAGCCAATGTTCAGCATATCTTCAAAGCTTTGACGAAACAATCATGATCCACTAATGGTTATTGATGAAGAATGCACCATAGTGAAGTCATTGTGTTTTCAAGAGAAAGTTTTCTGAAATTACTGATAGTGGAACAAAATATAACTTGAATACATTACAAGAAGTGACATGTTCACATGCCACGACCTCTATCAATGAGCAATGATAATAATACTCAATTTTCCAATTAATTCAGCTAGCCTGCAGTAAAATAAGCTGACATATAACGACACTGAGATAAAAAAATCCACGGAGAGATACATTCCATTCAAGCGCCTGACATACCTCATCAAAACATTTCTCAATTGAAACATTTTTCAAATATTTCAAAATATTTTTCCGAGTGTGATAGAGTCTGACAAGTCTTTATATAATAATATAGGATCTATTTAATGAGGGCATCTCCTTGATATCTGATGTAAGTATGATATGGGTTGAGGAAATATAATAATGTGAAGTTGTTATAATTATTGTATAAAAAAAACAGTCTTCAAAAATGAAAAGTCATGGTGGCTTTCGAATTCTATTTTTTGAATATATCAGTGTACGACTCTGTAGAGTGCACCTCAACCTTTACGCGGAGTATTGCACTCGACGACCCAAAAAACCTTCCTCATTGGCAGATTTTCAATGGAACCTCAGTAGTGGGCGATCAACATACATCAATGTTTTCAGAGTACCTGTTTGAAAGTTAACCTGAATTCAATTTATAAATTCAACAGTAATCGTACCAGTATCAACATATGTATCGAGAAATCGAGCGAACTCTTCTGTATTGAAATAACACACTTCAATGTGAGATTTTCACTTGAAAGTTCACAAAACCGCGACACGTGTTTCGCTATACAATATCATTTTCTGGTAACACAATAATGTTTGAAAAAATTCTGTGTTGTGCGTCATAGTAATTTGAAACATGATAACTATTACTAGCTGCTGAATTTCTACATGATGAATTCATTACCGCAACTAATCACCTCTCTACGAAGAACTAGGAGGAATATTACCAATTCCATCATTTCAAACTGAACTCAATAGAAAAGAACAATTCAAATAGATTTGATCATTGAGCAATAATTCAAAATTTCCAAATCTTTTGTTATCTGAACATTCCAAATGGTTGGAATTTGAACCTTTATCTTCCTGATGCAATACGTCATAATCGTGACTGAACTTCTACTCCTTGGTCCGCAAATATTGAATTGATCAAAAAACTACTTCTTCTGTCTGTTACTTTTATGAAAAAAGTTCCTCCGGTTTTTTCGATATGAAATTTTGTACAAGAACTACAAGCGAACTTGTAAACTCCCGATCTATCAGACCCTGGAGTTTTATCTGCATTGTTTTCAAAGAATTCACTCAAATGACTTGTTCTCTAGGCTACGACCAATGATTTGTATTTCGAATAAAAAAAAATGAGCGATATCATTAGTAGGATCACCAAAAGAAGTTGAAGTTACGTAATAGTAAGTTTAATTTTTTGAAACTGGATAGACCTGATTCAGAGTTTGTTTCTGCAATTTTTCAGACATATATGAGTCAATGATATTCACCTCGTAACCGCTGTTAACAGCAATATGTTTTATAAGAATCAGTTCTCTTCCAAAATTGATTTCTGAAAGTGGAATATACAATAGTTTGTGGATCATACCATCGAATGCTGCTGCTTTATGTTGATATGGATGTATAGTTAATTGTGTACAATGATTTCCTTGTGAAATGATTTGTGGAAAATTGTGAAATCATAAATATCAATAGTTCTAGTGATGGTCAGGTCTGGAAAACTTATAGATTTATTCACCTTCATCTCAATCGTGAATTCAATCAAAGAGTTGATGGAATTAACAAATAAGATGAACTCGCCCAGCCTGTACCAGTGAAACAAACTAAGATATCATCTACGTATGTGTATCATATCTGTTGTCTGCAGATAAGCGAAAATCATATCACTATCTTTTTTCAACCAAGCCTAACCTTACTAAACCCGTTATGAAATTAAGTGCAAATTTAAAAAAAAATAATTAATAGTGTGCTTGCATCTGCTGTAGAGATTATTAATAACAGTTCAACCACTGAATTGAAAAGGGAATAATTTTGAAGAAGATGAGTTTCTCGGGAAAGAAGAGCGTTTTGCTCCATACTGTATATGTTCTGAATATTTTAATGGGTTTTCGAAACTTTTTATCAATGATGGAGATGTAAAAAGCCAAAACTCTTTCGCAGAGTTACTTCGAAATATTGTTTGCTAATTTCCTTGATATCATCATTCGTTGAATTTTAATTTATTTGAAAGATCATAATCAAGTCAAGTAATCTCCAACTTTTTTTTCTGAAGATTGCACCAAAAACAATTTCGAACAATCATTGATGTAAATGAGGGATTTCACAGACACCGTCATAATCAACTATTGTTCAAGCATCATTTTCTAGATTGTGCCTACTCCCGTAATTATATAGATAAAAAAAAATTTCATAAGAAAATAAAATCATTTTGTACAAGGTGATTAACTGATTCTACTGATATGAATTTTAAATTAGTTCTTGGTATCAATAATTATCTTTGACAATGAGTATTGTTGAATATAATTGTTCCCAAAAAAAGATTGCATTTTCATTTTCATTTCGATTTGTTCCGTTGATGAAACAATATGTATTCTGCAACATGAATTTGAAAGATTCTAGAATGTTTGGAACATTTTAGTGAGTCAGGACAATTCATTCAAAATCAAAATTCAATGAGCATTGAAGAACAAAAAATTCAATACTGTAAAATGAACATTTTGCCACATGAACCAATACTAACCACAGTTGGAATGTGCTTTGACTATTTGGTTGAGTTGTTACACAGTAGTCCATAGTGCAACAAATGATGAAAAGAAAATTTTCTGCAAGTGAGGCAGCAGTAGGTAGAACATGATCGATTAAAATTATAGTTTGCGTTCAAAATCATTTTCTGGAATTCCCTAACATCGCTAGCTCAAGCTTGGTTAGTAGTAGTCTTGGGTTTCTGGTAATGATTATCAACAAAAAGGGAAACATAAAAACATGTGAAAGATTTACTGATAGACTCAGGATTATATTCAATTCTACTCAATACCTAGATGGTTGTCAATATCGTTTGATATCAAGAACTTGTATTTATAGCTTCATTTTATATATTGAGAGCTTTTACGTATATGCTATATAGATGAATAGGTTTTTTATAATGTTTGTACAATCTGTTTGACGTTGTAGAATTTTATATTTGATGATCATGTGTGTGTATAGATAAGAAATGCCACTACGAGAAAATTGGAAATCGTGCGAGATACGAAATCGATTGAAATGAAAAAATGTGTTGAATGGTGTTCTTAAATTTAGAAAATTTGGTTTGATTCAAGAGATATTCGCAAAGAAACGCAATTCGTCAAGTTCATTTCAATCTCCTCCTGACATTATTCAAAGAAATATTGAAAAATCAGAAATAATTTCTTATTTCCACTCATGAAGCCGTACAAGATGCAATTCGAAGATTCTCAATTCAAGAGTTAATTTCCGAGAAGCCATCCCGAGTTTTTTTTATATGGAACGATATGGAGAGATAATTTCGCTAATGTATCATCATTATCATACATTTAGTGAATTTTCAAACGTGATTTGAATAAGATCTGAATTCATTAACTTTTTGCTAATTCTTGCGATTTGTTACAAAATTATATGACAACAGTAGCTGGTTAAAGGAAAAAGTAATTTCAAACCAACTTTCTGTAAAGCGGAAGAGTTAGATCTTTGAACTCGTAATTAGTAGGTGAGTTTTTTGAGTATTCTATTATTAGCATTAAAACTCAATTTGAAAAATTATTCATGTCATTTCTATGAAGTTTGGTGAAATCCTATTTGACGTTGTATTGCCCGCCTAAACAATGCACTATAATTTCATTCATTTCCAGTGAAAACACTTTTCCACACCTGAATAGCACTGTCTCTACGCTCGTTTTGCTACCCATCATCAGGAGATGACTAAGGCCTTCCGTTCACGTAGAGAGAATAAGACAAATCGAGCATACTACTCGACAGTATAGTTCAACATATATTCTTTGACTTTTTTGAAGTTGGTTTTAGGAATAAATTTCAAAAATTGAATATTGCTCTTCTGTAATTTTTGTAGACACCACGCGATGCCTACATCTTTCTGATTACTGATGCACCCGCATTCTTCGTGTTTTTTTTTGTCATAGATTCATACCCATGTATCATCATATCTTTCTCGTCCCTTGAACTACTCAATCCGAAACGAGATAAAGAAACTGATAAAATTGAAAGGGTTGTCATTTCAAAAGAGAATAATTTTTGGGAGAGACAGGTTTCTGAAGATTCTCACATTTTTTTCCTGTATAAAGATGGACAAGTAGAAAATCAAAGTGAAATTAAAAAAAAATATGACTGGTAGATTCTGGTCGAACGGAACCTGAAGTACTGAATGCTTTGCACATACCATTGATGATGCCTACCTTAGTATAGGATGCCTTTTATATTTCGGGATTAGAGAACAAAAACAAATACTAATCATCGATAATCACTTCATCGTTTTTTAAAATATAACCATCATGGCTTGCTATCCGATGACTAAATTTTAGGCTTCGTGAAGCGTATTTATGCCTTGTCAGGTAATCAGTTGTATTGGTACCTGTATTTCTACCTGTAATTGTACCTGCACTCGTACCTGAAAAATTAACTATCTTGCAACCTGTTGTCATTCTGTTTGTTATTCTCAAATTCTTCAAAATGGGGTTCCATATTCGATTGAGGTTCACCATTTCTTCTTTTCTGTTGAAATTATCCATGTGTTTGTGGATCTCTATTGCCTCCCGTACCAGTCGGCTATAGTATCCTGATTGGGGACAATTAGTTCTGTGTTTTCAAACAAAATTATGTGGTCTCCTTCACTAAGTGCGTGTTTTGCCACAGCTGACTTATCCGTTTGGCCTAGTCTGCAGTTTCTCTTATGCTCTTTCAGTCTTGTTCTCATGGATCCTTTGGTGGTTCCGATATATACCTTTCCACAAGTGCACGGTATACGATAGACTCCTGCTGCTGATAATGGGTCTATTTCGTTTTTAGCCGACCTGAGACTTTGTTGTATCTTCCTAGTGGGTTTGAAAACTGTTTTGATGTCGTGTTTATCCAATAGTTTTTCAATTCTGTACGTGACCCTTGGGATAAACGGTAGATATACGCGTGCAACCATCTGATCCTTTTTGGCTTTTTGAACCGTAGTGTTCTTCGGTTTCATGGCTTTCCTGATCTTGGAGATACTGTATCCATTCGATCTCATGGTCTTTTCAAGGTATTCCACTTCCCTCTCCAGATGTTCTGGTTCACATATTTTCTGAGCCCGTTCCATTAGAGTAAAGATGAGTCCTCTGTTTTGGCTAGGATGGTGGTTCGATAGTGCGTGCAGATATCTATCTGTGTGCGTATGTTTTCGATACACTTCGTGGATTAGTCCGGTACCACATCTGGAGAGGGACCAGAAAACTTTGAAATGACCTTGAGATCGAATGAATACAGTGTCTCCGAGATCAGGAAGGCCATGAAACCGAGGAGCACTACGGTTCAAAAAGCGAAAAAGGATCAGATGGTTGCACGCGCATATCTACCGTTTATCCCTAGGGTCACGGAAAGAAATGGAAAACTATTGGATGAACACGACATCGAAACAGTTTTCAAACCTAATAGGAAGATCCAAAAAACCTCAGATTGGCTAAAGACAAAAAAACCCATTATCAGCAGCAGGGGTCTATCGTATACCGTGCACTTGTGGATAGGTATATATCGGAACCACCAAACGATCCATGGGAACATGACTGAAAGAGCACAAAAAGAACTGCAGACTAGGCCAAGCGGGAAAGTCAACTGTGGCAGAACACGCACTTAGTGAAAGAGACCACATAATTTTGTTTGAAAACACAGAAATAATTGCCCCCAACCAGGGATACTGTAGCCGACTGGTACGGGGGGCAATAGAGATCCACAAACACACGGAGAATTTCAACAGAAAAGAAGAAGCGTTGAACCTCAATGGAATATGGAACCTCATTTCAAGGAATTATACAATAACGAACAGAATGACAACATGTGGCAAGATTGGAAATGTTCCAGTTACAAAAACAGATACCACTACAACTGATTGCCTGATGAGGCATAAATACGCTTTACGAAGCCTAAAAGTTAGTCATCGTATATCAAGCTATGGTTAAACCTCTGAAGAAGCTAGCCACTCGCGCCAGTGAAACGTCGAGAAGAAATTCCAAAATTCCAAAAATCCACGGCTTTCAAACTCGGATAACAGTGACACAGAGTAGACAAAATCATGGTAATGCGCACGAGCATCAAAAAAATTATGCTTATCTTAGCTTCAGTTTTCCTAAT